>OZ008342.1:7692796-7787309 GCA_963931975.1 Cataclysta lemnata
ACTCCCTAATATAAGGGCAACAAAGGACGTTTAAACCAACAACCCTAATAAAGTAAACTAGTACGAAAGGTAAAGGATTGCTTTTCTGTACCTACCCACATTATGTTGAGTAAAATTGTATAGCCATAAATAATTGGTGTTAAGTTAAATAAGAAATACAATTTTAAGTTATTGAACTATTTTTCGGTGTTGTAAAATTATGCACAATAAACGATTTGCATTTGTAATATTCCCGCTTCTTTCAGGACGAGGCCCGTGAACGTGAAAAGTACGCGAGCAAATTTCTCAAAGTGATGAAGGCGCTGCGCAAGATGAACAACTTCAACTCGTACCTCGCTCTGGTGTCCGCGCTGGACTCGCCGCCCGTGCGCCGGCTCGGCTGGCCGCGGGCCATCGTGGACGCCATCCACGACCACTGCGCCATCATCGAGTCCAGCTCCTCGTTCCGCGCCTATAGGCAGGCGCTCGCGGAGACTCAACCGCCCTGCATACCGTACATGTGAGTAAGGTTACAATGTTTGTATTTTTGATTTGGTCAATGTACAATAAACAAATAAGGTTGATAAAGGTAAATATGAGAATGATTAGGATGCATAGGAATTCGTTTGTAGGATTGACCCCCGAATACAGCAACGCTACTCGATGTTTGAGTTCTGCTTAAGTATTGTCAAAATTGACGTTTTTTCATACAAATTCTGGCAGGTATTTTCCACTTAACTCTATAAGCAGTGCTCAACATTTGAGTAGCGTTTCTGTATAACTGTATAAAGGATAGGTTAAAATGAGAGGAAAAAACGCGTTAGGACAATCCGAATGAAATTGAACAAAAGCAGAAATGACATTGAATATAAACAAATTATGCTTGAGAAAATTTTCATCACTAGCACATCATGCCACCCAGTCAAATATTTTCTCTTATTACAATTAATTGACGCAATATAGGACGTTTATTTATAGCCTTGCGTATTGCTTGTAGATCGTAAAAAATCTTAAAGTATTTTTTTTTAGGAATTATCGTTTTTATTGTTTAATTTATTTTTCTTGCAGTGGGCTAGTCCTTCAAGATCTGACTTTCGTGCACATTGGCAACCCCGACCTTCTCCAGGACGGCAGCATCAACTTCACTAAGCGGTGGCAACAGTATCATATTATGGAGAATATGAAACGCTTTCATAAAGAGTGTGTATTACTATAACTATATATATTTATATTTATCAATATATCATTTTTTATGGTTCCTTTGACTTTTTTAAACATAAAAAAATTATACTTGTTAATGATATTATTTCACTAAATTCCTTATGATGTTAACATTAAAAAATATGTTGTGTCTAGCTATTAGCAGTGCTTGTCTTGAGTGGGTATGGATTAGAATGTTGTCATTCCAATCACTCTTCCTCCGTTCATCGGTCTCTCGAAATCGTCACCTGCATCGCTTTTCTACACATTCATTCATACTACTACCTTTCCAGTGTAATAGATAATATGAATTGAAAGAGAGTCGATGTCGTATGACCGATATGGAAAATACGGTGATATTGTTTACATTTTGTACACTTGGCTTGAGACAAAATGTAAACAATCGTTATATGTTATATGTTTAATGCTCTTAAAAACAAGAAACGTGTATTCTAAAATACATTATCAATTAAGGCAAATAAAACTGTTAGCTGCTTTTAAATATTGGTGTTACACGTTTTTGTTTTTATTTTTGTATATTATTTTCAAAGACATCAAGATTGTTTACATTTTATCTTAAGCCCAGTGAATAGATAACCCGTAGAAAGGGTACGGGGAGATGACCACGATGAATGTATAAACATTGCCTTAATCCCATCAGCAGACAGTACAAGTTCAAGAAGAGCGAGCGCATCCAGGCGATGTTCAACGAGTTCGACGACGTGCTCAGCGAGGAGGCGATGTGGCAGGTGTCGGAGACGATCAAGCCTCGCGGCGGTCGCCAGCGGGCCACGCCCGCCGCCCCGGCAACAGCGCCCGCCCCGGCACCGGCGCCGGCGCCGGCGCAGACCGCCGCCTAACCCGGCCTCCTTGTGCTATGTAAGGGCCATACTTCTACATACATACATAAATCACGACTATATCCCCGAAGGGGTAGGCAGAGGTGAACTAGCACCCACGTTTCGCCAACATGTCAGGTCCCATGTAATTGCTATTGCCATTTATCGGGCACAAAAGTCGCAGTACATAGCTAGGAGGGTATAAGAGGAACGCTGCTGCCCATCCCTCATCACTGATTTATCCTTACTTCTGTTCCTCAATAATGGACCTAGTTCTGCAGAAAGCAGCCATATATCAGTCATCATCATCATCATCATGGGGCACGGGCCTTCCCTATGGATGGAAGAATTTAGGGAGATTGGGCCATACATAACCCACCGCGCTGGCCCATTGCGGGTTGGTGGGTGTTAACGACTGCAGATGCAGCCGGGGAGATTGGGCCATACATAACCCACCGCGCTGGCCCAGTGCGGGTTGGTGGGTGTTAACGACTGCAGATGCAGCCGGGACCAACGGCTTAACGTGCCTTCCGAAGCACGGAGGAACTCGAGACAATGAATTTTTATTCACTTATCCAATGACCGGCCTTAGCCAACATTGCTTAGTTTACGCAACCACAGGCCAAGCGCGCTGTGCCACTGCGCTAGCGAGCTCCTCATTCTATATCAGTGATCAGCCATTTATATATGGCTGCTTTCTGCAGAACTAGGTCCTAATTATGTTTTTTTATGAAGTCAGTCGATACTTTTATTCGACGTCGGTCGATTGGTATGGTTCGGCATTGTTAAAGGAAAAGATATCGGTCGACGTCGACTTTATTCGTCGATTGATGACGTCGATCGAAAATCGATCGATGTGTGGTAACACTCTTATGGCGTGATGGAAGTGTAGAATACCATTGTCACCATTCCTACCTATCCCGCTGGTGTCGTACAAGGCTATTGATGACTGTGATGTGAAGATACATACATACATAAATCACGCCTATATCCCCGAAGGGGTAGGCAGAGATGAATAATAACCACGTTTTGACAATTAGGTTAGGTCCCATGTAATAGGTGGTGAGCCTATTGTATTCTGCTTTGCCGTCACCACACACAAATATGTAAATAACCAAAAAGCACTTTGCAGTTACTGTGCAATATTAATTTGATTTATTTTGTTTACAGTAATGAATCCCAAAGAATAATGAAGAGTATGAAACGAATGTGTATGAGGGGTAATCCGCTCAATGGAAAATGCTATGAGGAATTGTGTAAGTTAGATGAATTGTGACTATCTGTCCTAAAAAGGCCTAATTAATTTTAGTGTATTTATTCGTAAATGTGCGATCTGTGATCGGTCTGAGAGCGAATGTGGTATTTGGGCAGATCGGAAATGCCACGAGTGGTGCATTTACTCGCTTACAGTTAAACGCTTTTCATAATGAGAAATAAATATGAAATGTGGAAGCCAAATCTCTCTATCAGTATTTGAATCGATTTATTGTCGTCTTTACATATCAGCATGTGACTTGAATAGACTAAAAGAAACGAACAACGCCTTGTCGGTAATGATGTCCTTGATTTTACCTGTCGTGTCGTACTTGCTGTTGGTGTCAGTATTTATACAAATGTACCAGTTTCGTGTGTTAAAACTTCAATACATCGAATTTTGAGATCGTAGTTATGGTAGCCATACTATTTTTCGATTATAGTAACTTAGTCCGTCATTAGGCATTTCTAATGTTCGCGTTTTAATGTCGGTTACAAATTTTTACTCTATGGTAAGTTACAGCATTGGCTTGTGCTTGATTATTTGAAATGGGACCGTTTCTTGTAATTTTTTAATTATTTTGTCATGAACCTGGTCACTGACATCATCACTCATTTGTGGGGCTTCCAGAATAATAAACCAATAAAATCTAAAAGCCCGATATTGACACACGATTATAGGAGGAAATAGAAACTAAAACTTATTTTTTATACACTGCACATTGTGCAACCAGCGTACAATTTAATCAATACATATCATTAAATTGTGTGCCAAATGATTGAGTGAGAGAAACGTCCCATTTCAATAGAATTAATCAGAAGTGATGTTTGATTACTATTGAAATGATAGAGCTTTATGCGATGTCGTAGAGTTATTATTATTAGTGAGGCATAATTTCTAATTTATCATAAAGCTCTCAAGAAGAACAAAGTTACATGCAAATAATATTATGCATTTAGTGTAGCAAATCATGAAATCTACGTTATATAGAGTCCTAATGGGATCTATGCACAAATATAACTTTCATACAATTGGAACATCACATTGAAGAAGAGCCTAAATCTTCTATTTTTGTGTATGATGTTGTAACTAATAAATAAAATAAATCGTAAAATTGATTTGGGGTTGAATTTCGCAAAAATGCAATTTATATCGAACCATTGCGATATTTTTATGCATTGTCTTAAAATGTTAAATTTCAAGCATATTATTATTTTTGATATTCAGGAGTTATATTTTTTCTATGGATTGCTCCCTACAAGGAAGCAAAAGATTTATGAGTAACAAGCTATTGAGATTCATACTTATTTATACTAACCGTTTAACGGTTAGTATAAATAAGTATTTGTGTGTCATCTTACTATGTAAGCTTTAGAAACAGTATAGGCTATAAAGCCGTAGATAGATATTATGTGAACTTTGGAAAATGTTGACATTCATCTGTTTGACTTTGTATTGAAACAAGTTAATAGTAATCACATTTTAACTCATTAGGAAAATAAATAAAAAATAAAAAATAGTGTAATCCGCATTTGATTTGCCTTAAGACTTTGGAGTCTTGAATGGAATAGCAATAACTTTTTATTGTTGGTAGTAGCGCTGCACAAATTGTGATATTCAAGTAGCGTGTCGCTTAGGCCCAGTAAACGCGAACGTTGACCAGAATTTGTATAAATATTTAAATGTTTTATATTGCAATTTATATATAAAACTTACCCTTGTTCTAATTACAAATTTTCGTCCCGTTCGTGTTTCCTGGATAGTTCAGTCTTTTGACGTCCTCTATGCGTACGCGTAGGAAATTATATTAGGCGAATATTAGCAGTAAGCGTCATTGAACCCCAATATATTATAATCCGATCGTCTGGATCGGTATTGCGCCCGTTGAATAGCTCAATCGCAGTTTGTATGATAAATGTCAATATAGATGCTTAAACATAAATACGTGTTTTATAAATAAACAGTTTTATTAGTAAAAATAAAAATGGCGATAACTTAGGCATTTAAAAACAATCGTAAATGATTATCTGTTCACGACGAACAAAAGAATAAAAACAATTTAGGTGTAAATTGGTATATTGGTGTAAATTGATATTTTACAACTTGGTTCTATGGCGGAAGAAAATAGAAGAGTGAATACAAAACTGACATTGAGTGAATGAAGGAAAATTGGGGGAATGAATGGTATGACCGTATGACTCTAAACTGATTGGAAGATACGTCTGAATGGTGATATAATCTGTGGCGTAGACATCCTCCCGGGGTTGAGAGCACCTGCTCTCAAACTTTAATTGTCTTCTTGAGGATTAGGCAGCAAACATAGCTTAGTGATAGCTCTGCGTATAACTCCTTGACTTGTAGTGATATCAGCTACTCGTGGAATTCCGTCATCACCAGGGAATATTTTTGACACACGTCCGAGACGCCAGCATAGTGGAGGTAAGTTATCTTCTTTGACAATTACTAGATCATCAAGCCTTAGCTCTCTGCATTTGGTGCGCCATTTGGTTCGCTGCTGAAGTTCAGTGACATATTCTATAGACCACCTTTTCCAGAAGTGCTGTATGATTTGCGTGAGTAGTTTATAACGGTCCAAACGATTGGTATTCTGGTTAAGTAGATCTGGTGTCGGCAGCGCGGTTAAAGGTCTTCCTATTATAAAGTGGCCCGGGGTAAGAGGGGAGAAATCGTTTGGAGATGAACTAAGTGGAGATAGAGGGCGACTGTTGAGGACGGCTTCAATTTGTGAAAACAATGAAGATAATTCCTCGAAAGTTAAATGCGTATTTTTAATAATTCTGTTTAGGTGAAATTTTGTTGATTTCACACCGGCCTCCCAGAGACCGCCAAAGTGAGGAGCATACGCCGGTGAAAAACGAAATTCTATTCCTTGACGGGTTGCAAAGTCAATAATGTTTGTCTTATTTGCAGACAAAAACGATTTAATTTCCTTAGCTGCGGCAACGAAATTTCTACCATTGTCGCAGTATATGATTTTAGGTAAACCCCTTCGTGCTATAAACCTTTTTAAAGTAAGAATAAACGCATCCCTTGACAGGTCACTTACAGTTTCCAAATGAATACATTTGTATCTAAAACAAATAAATATACACAAATAACACTTGGTTATCTTACACCCGCGACCTCTACGATCCGTAATGAGAAAAGGTCCGGCAAAGTCGGTACCCACTGTACAAAAGGGAAAATCGGCTTCTACTCTTTCTGATGGTAAATTACCCATAATATTGTTCATAGTTTGAGCTTTAAATCGACGACATATGAGACATTCACGTGCGACGCGCCTAGCTAGGTTACGCCCGCCTATGGGCCAGTACCTCTGCCTTATGGAAGCAAGAAGCTGTTGAGGGCCTGCATGCAATAGACGTAAATGTTCTTGTCCGAATATTAACTTTGTTAAGTGGTGATCTGCCTTCAAAATCATAGGATGTTTTTTATTGTATTGATATTTGGATGAATCTATACGACCTCCGACCCGAAGAATATTGTCCGAGTCTATAAAAGGATTAAGTGATTGCAGTGTAGCATTAGATTTAAGTGACTTTTGTTTAATTATTAATTCAATATCTTTGGAAAAAGAATCTTTTTGGCTAAGCTTTATCAAGTAGTTATGGGAGCTATTTAGCTCTTCGACAGATAATGAACCTGAAGTTATATTATTTGAGTTTTTACAATTATTAATGAATCTAAAACAATAAGCAATTACTTTTTGAACAAATAATAAGTTAGAATATTTGGTAATATCCAATAATTTATCATGCCCGATAGGAGCAGCTTCCCCCACCAAAGCGGGACAAGCTTTCAACTCAGGTAAATCAGTAATATTATATTTTTTAGAAAACGCTGGCCATGATGATTGTGGTCCGTAGAGGAAATCGGGTCCATTCCACCACAAAGTAGAGTTAACTTGGTCAGGATCGACACCCCTGGACACTAAATCAGCAGGATTAAGATTTGTAGGCACATGACGCCAAGCAGTGGGACTAGTGAGTTCTGTGATAGCAGCTACTCGGTTGCCTACAAATATTTTAGGTTTATTGGTAGTTCGTAGCCAACCTAAGACTACACTAGAATCGGTCCAATAAACGAAATCATTAATATTACAACGTAGGGACTCTATAGTTGTGGAACTTAGCTGAGCACCCAGTAGGGCAGCACAAAGTTCAAGACGTGGTATAGTTGTTAGTTTCACAGGCGCCACCCTTGACTTGGCACACACTAACTTTACTTGAACATGGCCTTCTGCATTAGAGGATCTTAGATATACACAACAACCATAGGCACGCTGTGACGCATCACAAAAACAATGCAACTGAATATCGACGGGATTATCAATTAAAATTCGTCTTGGTGTCCTTATGGAAGTGAGAGCTGGTAAGTGGTTGGAAAATTTTAGCCAACTTTGCTGAATTTCATTAGGCACTGGATCGTCCCAACCAATTTTTTGGTTCCACAGCTCTTGTAGAAGAATTTTAGGTTTAATAATGCATAGGGAAAGTAGACCTAAGGGATCAAAAATCTTAAACGTAATAGATAGGATTTTTCGTTTAGTAACTACGTCTGATTTAGCAATGTCAAGCAAATCAGTTTGAAAGTGAAATTCATCACAGGAAGGAGTCCAGCCAATACCAAGAGTACTGGTAGAATTGCTTATCATGAGATTGCCTGCTTGGGTTGTAGTGTCAAGAAGCAAATGTGGTAAGTTGGATCGATATTTACGCAAATGAAATTGACCTTTCGCTAATTGACTAGACACCGAGTGTTGAATGTAACGTAACTGTTCTATTGTATCTGATCCTGTCAACAAGTCATCGCAATACATGTCCTTTTGAATAATGTTTTTAATTACAGGATCGTCACACTCTTCACCCAGTTGCCATATACAACGCGTGGTAAGGAAACTCGCGCTAGAAAACCCGTAAGTGACGGTATTGAGACGTAATATTTTTATAGGCTTATCTTCGCTTTCTCGCCATAATATACTCTGTAGATGACGATCAGACTCTCGAAGTAAAACTTGACGAAACATCTTTTCGATATCGCCTGTGAGAACGTATCTGTGCTGACGAAATCTTATTAAGATATTAATTAAAGGGTCTTGAACAGTAGGCCCTACTAACTGTAGATCATTGAGAGAAATGTTGGAAGTAGTACGGGCTGACGCGTCGAAAACGACTCGCAACTTAGTCGATTCACTCTGATCTCTGAATACAGGATGATGTGGCAAGTAATAGGCGTTAAGCGATCTAGAATCTCGTGCTTCGGATAGATGACCTAAATCTTTATATTCTGTAATAAAGTCGAAATAGAGGGTCTTAAGCTCAGGTTGCTTTTTAAATCGAGCTTCTAAGTTGAGAAATCTCTTCTTAGCTATAGGATATGAATTACCTAAGCAACTAACATCATCACGTAACGGTAGTCCGACACAAAAACGTCCATCCTCTTGACGAGTGGTGTTTGCCAAAAAATGTTGCTCGCACAACTTCTCCTCGCCAGTGAGAGGTTTAGATTGTGGGAAACTTTCAAGTTCCCAGAATTTAGTGAGCTCATCATGAAGGCTGGAGTAGGCCTCATTATGAAGAAAGTTGCATGATAGTGAAGTAGGAAATTGTTTTTCATAGATAAAAATTGGACCAGCCACGAGCCATCCTAGTTTAGAGCTTTGTAGCTTAGGACTACTGGGACCTAAAGAGTGCTGCTGGGAACCTATTATGTCCCAAAATAGGTCAGCACCGATAAGCATGTCCACAGGTGATGACTCGTTAAAGCTTGGGTCAGCTAACTGAAAGCCAGCTAGGTTGTATTTACTTATATCAAATGATATCTTAGGTAGGTTACTGGATATAGTAGGTAGAATTAAACAATTGGAAATAACTTTAAAAGAGTTGTTTAGTGAGTTTAGGCGAACGATACATCGTTCAGTAGGTACTTGTAAAGGTGAGTCCCCAATGCCAACAATTTTAATATTGGAACGCTCGGGAATTAATTTTAGCCTTTCTTTTACAGCTAGGGTAATAAACGTAGACTGGCTGCCGCTATCAAGCAGCGCTCGAACCAGTATGCTCTCGTTAGTTACTGGATTAGTAATGTGAACCTTGGCAGTACACAGAAGAACTTCAGAACTGGAAGTAGCAGACAGCGAAACTGACTCGGTAGTTTTATTTACAAATGGCATTTCCTGCGATTGGTGAATAATAGAGTTATGTCGTTTTTTACAGAAGCGACATGATCCTGAAAGCCGACACCGTTCAACAGTATGCCCGTGCCTTAAACAATTTTGACACAAATTGTTATCCAACACCATGCTCAACCTGTCACTTTCCGGCTTAGATTTAAACTTATCACACTCGTGTAACATATGATTGCCTTTACAACAAATACAAAGTACCTTAGAATTATTAGAGGGAGCAGTACCGCTTAACTTAGTTGCTACAATCATAGATTTAGTTTGATTTTGTGATTTTTGAGGTAAGGTAGTGGTTTTAGTTTGTTTATTATCATATTTATGTTTATTTACAGTTTCCAAAACGTCTGCTCGATTCTTAAGGAATTCAAAAAAATCACTAAGCAAAGGTATATCGGGTAGTGAGTTGCGATGTTCTTCCCACTTAACATATGTATTAATGTCTAACTTAGACGCAATAATGTAAATAATGAGGATATCCCATTTGTCAGTGGGTAGCCCGAGTGTGCCGAGAGCCCTCAAGTTTTTGGTTACGTGGTCTATAACGAATCTAAGAGACTTATCAGTTTCCCTTACTGAATCAATATTAAATAAAGATTTTAAATGATTATTAATTAATTGACGTTTGTTATCGAAACGGTTGCATAGGAGCTGCCACGCTGAAAGGTAATTACTATCGGAGACCTCCAAGTTTGAAATGACGCGGGCAGCTTCCCCTTCGAGGTATGAGTTAAGGTAATGAAATTTGTGTATATTTAATATTTTATCATTTGAATGCACTAGTGAGACAAACGTGTCCCTGAACTCCAACCACTTGAAGTATGTGCCATCAAATTTTGGTATTGTTAAAATAGGTAATTTAAAACCCAAGACATTGTCATTTCCATTATTGTGACAACACTGGGATGAGTTATTTGAGTTTGTATTTTTGTTAGAATTATCCGAAAGTATTTCTTGAGATATAGCAATACAATGATAGAAATCTTGTTCAATGGTATCACGAATCATTAATTCATTATCCAAATTATTAGACAAACCTTCAATTTGACATTGCACCTCCTCAAATTCGGAAAACAAAATTTCTAACTTAGGCAACTTTAGTGCAAGCATATTAATTTCTACTTTAGATATGTCGTCCGACGTAGATAAATCATTAATGTAATTTTTATATTTAGTAATGCGTCCTTTGATTGAGCTACGTTTAACGCCATAATCTTTAATAGTGCACTTTTCTTCCGACATTTTGGCTTGCAATAAAATTACACAAAAAGAACAAAATAAAATGTGTTACTAAATAGGAAAACAAAAGTATACGATACGCGATATATGCTTCTCACTCTGACAGCAGCTGATCGGCTCGGCGGGATTGCGGCACGGCCTAGGCTCCGCTCTTATATTTTGACGATAGCCAGCCACGGAAAAAACAACTGACAGTCAACCGACGCTGTGCGTATTACGTATTTAAAACTGGAAAAGATTGTTTAACACAAATTATGCTCTTATAACAACGAAAATCTTATTAAGAGGGCATGAAAACACTTGATAGTTGCTTTAATAATTAATTTATAGTTGGGAATAAAATTATAGTGGGATATTATATGAATTTAGATATGGAGAAAACAATTGAAAATCACGAAAGTAAAAATTCTTCTATGTTGCGAATTTGAAAGAAAATTATGATGGGAAGTTAATGTTAGAGATAAGAAATAAGATTGGAACGGGCTCACATTTATAGATAGGATCACCGATATGCAGCTGATGTTTTCGTAGCGTTATTAATGTAGGTAGGTAGGCGCTGAAAATCGACACCCGCTGACTCGATGTTTGGTTTGGTTTGAATAGAAAATAGGCCGTTCCGGTAGACACGAAGATACACAGCTTGCAATGCAGTCGTAATAGCTTCTTCTGATTGTCCTCAGTAGAAAAGGTTGCTTCTAGTATTGCATCCGTTGTATCCGTTTCAATAGTCGGAACGGAGACCTGGCGATTTAGTTCTTCCGAATATTAGCGCTGCAGGTCCTGTCACGGTCGCCACTTTTTGTTCACGACGAACAAAAGAATAAAAACAATTTAGGTGTAAATTGGTATATTGGTGTAAATTGATATTTTACAACTTGGTTCTATGGCGGAAGAAAATAGAAGAGTGAATACAAAACTGACATTGAGTGAATGAAGGAAAATTGGGGGAATGAATGGTATGACCGTATGACTCTAAACTGATTGGAAGATACGTCTGAATGGTGATATAATCTGTGGCGTAGACATTATCTATTGAAACATAACGTGATTTTGCCTTAAATTGGTGCACCATAAAGGTGTATGGTAGCAGTTTCAATAAATCAATTAGTAACATCGAAATAGTCGTGTAGCAAATCAACGAAGTGGAAATTTTTTGATTATCACGTTAATTATGAATAGACTCTTGTGATTTTTTATAATAGCTTCCAATAGATTATAGTGTAATGATAATATAGCTATGTGCTGTATTTTAGAATGCATGTGTGTGAAACTGATCCAGATGATTGGTGCAATACTGGTCTAAGAGTATAGTTAATTCTCAACGATCTGGTAGTTTGTGTGTCGTTCAAAAGGGACATCAGAGTCCCATGCAATAAATAAACTAGACCAATATTTAGAATGTTTTACATTGCTTTACAGTTATTGTGAGCTGATATTGTATTTGTATAAGGTTTGATTGCTGGGGCTAAATTGTAGGGTATGTTACCATTTTGTTGTCTGCTATTTATTTAGTGTACCTTATATGAAAGTTATGTAATGGTTTGATATAATTATTATTATTAATTGAAGTATATTAAAGACTGCCTAAATTAATTATTCAATATAATTGACATGTAAATTAATTAGAATGTCCCATTGTCTCTTGATAGATTGTACCTATCTATGAGTAGTCACCAGGTACATAATTTCTTTAATTAATTTAATAACACTATACACGTTATTATCGTCTGTGTATCTGTAGTTATTATTTATTTGTATTAGTATCACACCTTTTTTAGTGAATGAACATCGTACATATTTTTGTTGTATTAGCAAACTCAGTATTATGTTTAAACATGAAATGCCATAATGTATAAAATGAAAATATTTTATTGTTTACTCTGGGAACTATTTTATGTTTTATATTATAATGTTGAATATTACTTTTAAGTAAAGTTTTTATATTATATAAATTACATATATTATTGTAAATTACATTTCTATTTTGAGTTATTAGTGAAGTTCATCATATTAATCGGAAATGCATGCATGTACAGTCTACTTTGTGTGTCAAGTTTCTTTTGTAATTATTTTGTAAAATAAATATAGCACGTTATTTACAACATAAAAAGTTGTTTGATTTTAGTTTACTATCCGTACACATATATTCCATGTGTTTTAATTGTAAATGCAGATAATTTAAAAAAAGTGTGCTCTCAAAATAAGTATTATAGCCAGCCCAATTACCATATTATTTTGCAATATCCAATTACCAGCCAAGGTACCAACGGTTTATTACTTTGTTTAATAGAGGAAGGTTCGGGCTTGTTTCAATATGTTTCAATAAGGTTCGGGCGTGTTTCAATAATTCACTTACGCAGTTGGTATTATATGCAAAGGCAAAAATTTATATAATACATACATACATAAATCACGCCTATATCCCCGAAGGGGTAGGCAGAGGTGAACTAGCACCCACGTTTCGCCAATTATGTTAGGTCCCATGTAATAGGTGGCGAGCCTATTGCTATATATCGGGCACAGAAGTCGCAGTACATTGCTATTGCTAGGTGGTATTAGAGGAACGCTGCTGCCCATTCCTCATCATTGATTTGTCCTTAGTCGCCTTGTACGACACCCACAGGACAGATTTGGGGTGGTGACAATTGTATTCTACTCTGCCGTCACCACACGGCAATTTTTATTTATATAATAATATGCTGAAAATAATTGTCTGGATTATACCATATTATTTTACAGAATCTAAAAATTGAGAAATTCTTATAGACTCATTTCTAGCACGGAATACATAATACTCTAATTTTACTCAATTTGCTATTATAGGTAGGTATAGATAAATCTTTGTTGTATGTTTTTAAGTAGCATCATAATTTAAAAAGCCCCATAATAAGTGTACATAGAATCTACAACATTAAGGGCCTGTTTGACAATCGACAAGTAAGTTCGAAGTAGCTTACTTTTCAGTTCAATTGACATGTATTTCTCATTACAACTGTCAAATGATCTGCAAAGTAAGCTAGAGTGCACGCCAGATAAATCTGCGCGCGTGGGGTGGCGCTGCTTGCTAACATTGACACTCCTAAACAAACAAAATAACAGACGAAATTTTAGTTCCAATTTTGACCACGCGCGGACTTATCTGGCGCGCACACTACTTAGAACTTACTTGTAGATTGTAAAACAGGCCCTTTGTGAATGACATGTACTTACTACTTTGTTTGAAATGGAAAAGTATCTTTCAAGGTAATTAATTATATATCGCAGATAGAAACCGTTTTTGTAGGACAAACTTAAGTAGATGTCATTAACATTTGCGAAACAGCTGATTAGTTTACATTGTAAAGATTGTTGCACACTGATAGGCTTATACCTACCTATATTTGTATGTAGGTGTTAGTTCGTTTTGCATTCATTGTAATTGTCTTAAAAATAACAGTTTGGTAGTTTATTGACGTAGTTATACACATTATCTTTATCGGTAGATATAACATTAATACTGTTCGTCAAGTTAAGTGAGATGGACTGCTGTCTCGTGAACACAAAATACACAGTTGCAATTTAGGAAAAGAAACTACTACTGGCGACATGGCTTAAATAAAATGGGAATATTTATTTACCATTTATTGAAATTAATTGCATTGAACCATGTATTGAAATGAACGTACCAAATGTGGTAACATCTTTTTGATCTACCCACAAATTTAATATTCAGAAAAATACTCCAAAGAAGTCAAGAGTAACCAATTTTAACTTTTGCCTTTTTTATATAAAAGCTATGATATATCCTCATTTTGCTTACCCAAAAACAAAGACTTGGAAGCATGTATTTAATATTATAATGCTTGGCAGTCATCAATAAAATTTGCATAATAGTAAATCTACACTTGGGTCATAAGCACAAGACCCAAGCGCTGCCACTGACATCCCTATCCATGGAAAGCTAAGTGATATCGTCTCGTAGTAATACCTACTAGTAAGTATTGTTATGAATTTATAATGCGTGTATTATATGGTTATAACGTATTATTGTAAAGTATAATAAAATACATATACCACGATCGTTAACCCAGCGACCAATTTAGTTATATTTTGTTAATTATCAAACATGTGTGTGGTAACCTTTATTAGGACTCCCTACGGGGAACACGCCGGGGTACTTCAGAGATAACACGATGAGTGTAACAGAGACACTTATTTCGAAAGCTTTTGTCTTTTTATCAATCTAATTAGGTGATTGTCTATTCCATTGTCAAGTGTAGTACTTGGACGTTTCTCTATAAATATTAGTAGAAGTTGAACGCTGCACTACATCGTTGAATTGGTTTCTCAATATATTGTGGGATTTTCAAAAAAATATTAAAAAATGTTTAAGATTTATTTCATCATATTATATTCTATTTATTTTCTTTGCACAAGCTCAGCGCCGGTAACGGACAGTAAGAATCTCGATAAACTCTATGATTATTTTGTAGACGGTAAGTATTTTTACTATTTAATTATTTTGATCTCAAAATCTTTCTACCGTTGCATTGAAATTCGAGGAGTATTATACCTAATAATAATGGGTACCTACACGTCGTCGTTAACCCAAACGTGGTAAAATGCTATCTAAATGCCTTTTTTAGACCAGTGTGGTTATGTTGCCGGTTGCAGTTGTTTTCGTCTACATGTCTCACTCACTCATTGAGAATAATAGCGAAGTGTGAGAGTGACGGGTAGACCAGAGCAACTGGAATCCGCTTGGATAATACAGGAACTGAGAATGGCAGAAGTGCGGTTGTTTCTATTCTGTTGCCGCCTTATTAATAAGGCGGCAACCTTGGAACTTATACGTATTTTTTTTGCAATATTTAGATGATCTCGCCCCTAACCTCGTCGGTGAGCTCGGTGAACACTTTGAAGGTGACATTTTGCTATCACCTCGGCAACGGGAACAGATGGAGCCTTTTCTGAAAGTAGCCGCCGATCGTAACGGCTTGCGAGAGCCCGCGAAACGGTGGCCAAATCGTACCATAGTTTATTATATAGAAGAAGATGATTTTGGTAAGTATCGTTCCCATTTAGCTTAAAACATCAGCTACGATTACGCACGGAAGTTTAAAAAAAAAAAGTAAGTTTCAGGAGTATCATTTTTCATTCAGTTCATTTAATTTTAATTCTCAATTCTACAGATGAAGAACAAATGGAAAAGATCAATGCTGCAATAGAAGATATTAAAAAGAATTCTTGTCTTAAATTCGTCTCCAGAAAGTCTGAGAAGGAACATGCTGTTAGAATACAGGTAAAACAATAAACCACAGAAGAGAGAAAGACCTTTTTCTCTGTTCTGTGCAATAAACGGATGAACTATATTAATATTCTAATATTATGTATCTTCTTCTCCCTGCCCTGTTCCCAGTCTATCGGGGGTCGGCGCAGTATGTTTCCTCTTCCATTCATATCGGTCAGACGTCATGAAGCCATCCACTCCCTTTTAATTTATATCATCCATCCATCACACCGTAAAGGTGCTAGTGATGAATGAATGTATATAAAAGAGACGGAACGGACCATATCGAGAGACTGATGAACGGAGAGAGTGATTGTAATGACAACATTCCAATCCATACTGCTCAAAGTTCTGGCTTAGGTTTTACAGCCGGCCGCCTGCCTGACACCAACCCTCTTTGGGTATGCTGTTGTTGGTGGTTTGCCCTCCACCATTCGGGTGCCCCAAGGAGCTTATTGGTCTACACCGGGCAATCTCCCTTAGTTGACTTTTACGACACCCATGGGATGTGTCGGGCTCGGGGCTGGCCCGTTCTACGTTATTTGTTCGCTCCCAGGCTAGTATAGAAGATAGACTAATATGTATGTTACTAGAACAAATAAAAGCCTATTCAATACCATTGTAAGCAGGCCTGATACATCGTTATGCAGAAGTCTACGTTATTTGTATGCTTTGCAACAACCAATGACAAACAACCTAATCCACATTATCAGAATTATATGACCGTTTAGCTAACTCTTTTGAACCTATATTCGCGGGAAAAAGTAACGGCTAATAGGCATCTATAGAAATACTAGGATATTATAATTTATTAAATATTTATAACTTGAGATTTGACGCTAGAGAGGAGAGAGAAATTTAAATTTCACTACTTTCCAATAAAAAGGATCAATGAATAGAATAAATTAAATAAATGAACTTTGTCACTCATGCTTGTTGAATTATCATCTGTAATTTTTTTGAACCCTAATATCTAATGATTATTTTGATGATGATGGCCAGCTTGGTCGAATAGTGAGATCGCTAGCTATTGGCCAAGAGGTCTCGAGTCTGTTATGGCCAAACGTTTGTGTTATAAACACAGACAATTTTGTTCTCTAGTGAAAGAGTTGTTCCATCCATAGGTAAGGCCTGTGCCCCAGCAGTGGGGACATTAAAAAGGCTGTAATTGGTGATATTTTCCGTGTTAATTGGACCGATTTAAGCAAAAATGATCCAACCCACAACCGACAAGGTTGAGAGAGAGTTGGTGGTGGTGACAATTGTGTTCTGCTCTGCCGTCACCACACGGCTAACAATATACCTATATTATTATTTTAGGGTTCTTCTGGTGGTTGCTTTTCTAATGTAGGCTTAAGTGTGCCGGATGAGGACGGAGAAGTCGACCAAGTCTTGAACCTCCACAAAGGGTGCTTTAGACACGGCACTATCGTACACGAAATGCTGCACACCATCGGTTTCTACCACATGCAGAGCACCTACGACCGGGACGACTATGTGAAGATTTTATGGGAAAATATCTCCCCTGGTATAAACAATCCTTCATTTAAAATCGGTGCCGCTTTTGACAAATATTACTGATATTTTTTTATAGATGACATTTTTGAGTAAATAGGTAACTCTTTTTCTTAGGGTGCTTTTAATTTTAAAGTGACATAAAATTTTCAGGCAAGGAATTTAACTTTGCCAAGTATAACAATGATACAGTGACTGACTATGGGATTCCTTACGACTACAACAGCGTGATGCATTACCCAGCCGGGGCATTCTCTAAGAACGGAAACAAAACTATAATTCCACTACAGGTGAGGGCTAAGACTCAATTGGATTAGCTAATCAGTCGAAGCAGGGAAAGTCACTTACTGCCGCACTCAGAGACGTCAAACAATTTTAATGAGTACCTAATGTCAAAAAATGTAATTAAATCTAGACCATAGACCCGGCAAGAATAGCGACTAGTTGTGAATTGTCATTTTTTGACATTAAGTTTATTTTATTATCGTTATTTGACGTCTCTGAGTGCGGCAGTTAATCTTCTTCTTACCTCTTCCATTCATATCGGTCAGACGTTATCAAGCCATCCTCTCCCTTTTCATTCATAATATCATCCATCACACGGTAAACGGAACGGACCATGTTCTCTCGACATGAACGGAGACAGTGATTGAAATGATAACATTCCAATCCATACTGCTCAAGGTTTTGGCTTAGGTTTTACAGCCGGCCGCCTGCCTGACACCAACCCTCTTTGGGTATGCTGTTGTTGGTGGTTTACCCTCCGCCATTCGGGTGCCCCAAGGTGCTTATTGGTCTACACTACTACACGACTAAGGGAGCCCCCTTAGTCGACTTTTACTACAGGCCAGCATAGAAGACTTGAACGTGAATTATTCAGTAGTGTTTAATATTAATATACCTTAGGTACACAGAACAACACGACAAAAAGTAATTTCCTTATAGGTATTAATTTGATTTTGTTACTTAAGTGCCGATTGTTAACAATGTGACAATTCTCTATCCTCGGAGCCCACAGCGAGGGTAGAGATTCCCTCGTAACCTTTTAGTTCAAAGGTGTACAGATATTTTGGACTTTTCACACCAAGGCGGTGTATTCTAAGTTACTCAGGTTCAAAGGTTTGACGGCCGGCTTGGTCGAATGCTCAGATTGTTGGGTATTGGCCAAGAGGTCCCGGGTTCGAATTCTGGTAGGGGCAAATTTTGTGATGAACATAAATATTTGTTCCCGAGTCATGGTTTTGTATATGTTCATGTAGTATATTTTCAAAATTTATATACATAATTATTATGATATTAAAAAAATATGTCCGTCATCTAGTACCCATAACACAAATGCTTAGGCTACTTACTTTGGGCTAGATGATAGGTGTGAGTGTGAAAAAAAAAATTATAAATATAAAGGTTTCTCTATTAATTAGTCTCCTTCTACAATGAACAATGAAGGTTACAATGAAGGACCCACCGCGCAGGAAGTTGACAGTTTTCAGTACTTTTCAGTCTCAACTGACGTGTTGTTGTGTTTCGGCTAAATGTTTGAACCATTTATTACTATTTTATTTATTTTTATTTCACAGGATGGCGTTTCTGTCGGACAAAGGAATGGACTGTCGGAAAGTGACATAATCAAACTGAAGAGAATGTATTGCGACTGATAAAGTTTATAATTTAATAAATCACTAAACATTCGGCAAAGGGGTCAAAGGAATTTGGATTTTATTATAGAATGGTTAAAACTTGGAACCGTGACAAAACAACATCTAGTATAACGATCAGATAAACTTAACGACCACCGAAGCCGATCGGTGACCTAAAACCTTGATCAATCTGAATTTAGTTAATAAAGAGTTTTCAATAAGTAATGTTTTTTAGTGCTGTCGGGGGGCCTTGTTGTGGAAATTTGGCAAGAAGTTGGGAGGAGATTGACTAATAGCGCAATTCTATATTCTCTTGACACAAGGTTGCATGATGTAGCTCTATTCATTCTATTGTTGAACAGGGAATATTCATTGAAACTGTCGTGATGAAATGCGATGGCAAAACAATAATTGTACTTATTTTTTCATATATTTTTACGTAAGTAATGTATGCTATGTAAGATGACTTGTCATTTTATCATAGTAACGATATAGGATTATAGGTACACAATTCGCACAGTCTTTTTCAAAGGCTACCCTCCCCACCGTGGTCGTAAATTATTCTTGTTGGATTGGCATAATTCGACTATTATTTCGAATTCTAATTTTTTTTATGATAGACAGGGAAGCTCTTGCCCTTCATCTCACCTGATGATGTGACGATAAGAGCCGTAGATGGAATCGGGATTCACCTGGAACCCTCAACCACAGAGGGGCTGGCTATCTTATCACACATTGTCGGAGCACATTAGTGCTGTTAATTAATCGAATTAGAAAAATAATTCCATTAAAAATGCTTAGGTCTTTAAAAACCAATATTCTATATCCCACAGAAATCATCATTTCGTTCAAGAGTGTCATCGGAGACCTTCAATTTGCATGCTTTTACGACCGTCAAAGTAACATAACGTAACAGCAACAAAAAGTAGTAGAGTTCACGTTTCTTAATTATTATTACACTTTGGATCTTATAACAATACCGCATTCAGTGGTGTAACTGTTGAAGCACACTTGACTAGTCTGATTGGGTTGGATTGCATTGGCGTCGGAAATAAATGGTGTTTGCCAAATTTGCAACAGAATCACGCGTTCAGAAGCGGAAATCGAACTCTGTCGTCTTAATTAAGTACGCAGTAGCAAAGTATAAAAAATATTCGTTTTGGATATTTAACCTTAATCATATCTAAGTTATCATTAGGGTCGATTCTAACAACGTTTCTCTAAATCTAAGATTAATTTGACAACAGTGTTCTCTTTCATTCTCAATACAGAATAAAGAGGATAGACTGATATAAAATTTAGTTTTAAGTTTAGAGAATCATGTCAGAATTGACCCTAATATCTTCCTGTTCTGTTCTCAGTTTACGTGGGGTCGGTGCAGTTTTCGATAACTATATCAGTTTGACGTTATCAAACAATTCAATCCCTTCTGATTTCTTCAGACCGGAAAAGTGCTATTGATTAATGAATGTATAGAAAAGCGATGGAATAAATGACGAATATGGATGTCGAATATTGTGAACGGAGAAAATGATTGGGATGACAACATATCAATCCATACGACTCAAGGTGTGACTCAAGGTTTTGGCTTAGGCTTATCTACAGCCGGCCGCCTGCCTAACACCAACCCTCTTTGCGTATGCGGCTGTTGCTGGTTTGCCCTCCACCATTTGGATGCCCCATGTTTGTTATCGGTTTGCACCAGACAATCTCCCTTAGTCGACTTTTAAGATACTCCCGGGGTAAGTCGGAGCTGGCACATTCTATTTCATTTTGTCGCTCCCAGGTTAGCATAGGTGGCGAAATGTAAAATATCTAAACTGAATATTACTACTGCCACTAAAAATTATGTCCCGATGTTTTAATACTTTAAACTATGTAAATGCTTCTGAAACCCCAATAAAACAAATAGATTTCCCTTGCGTGTTTTTTCGTAGTATACGTTACGTATACGTTATGAATACGTTCCACTTAATTTTCCTAACAAAAAATCGACTGCTTCGAAAACTTAGACACAATGAAATTTCTAAACTTCCAACTTCCAATGTGTAACAATAATGCATTTCCAACTTCAATTACGCTTGAAAATAACTATAAACAAGCTGTTTCCAATCTAAATTATTTTGTGCAATGACCTAAATCATACGGTGGCAGAGAATTTTTACTTTTCCAGTTCTTGATATCTATTGAATGTCCCTGTTGAAATCTGTTTTAAGTATACAAGGCCGTGTAATTTAGACTCGGTTTTTCAACGGGCTTGAAATATGATGGTACCCTATAGTAGAGGTAAATTTTTCGACATTTATTGGCATTGTATTTTTGTTGAAACATTCGCCGTGTGGTGACGGCAGAGTAGAATATAATTGTCACCACCCCAAAACTCCCGTGGGTGTCGTACAAGGCGACTAAGGATAAATCAGTGATGAGAAATGGGCAGCAGCGTTCCTCTTAGACCACCACTTATCAACCTAGCAATATACTGCGACTTTTGAGCCCGATAAATGGCAATAGGCTCGACACCTATTACATGGGACTTAACATAATTGGCGAAACGTGGGTGCTTGTTCACCTCTGCCTACCCCTTCGGGGATATAGGCGTGATTTATGTATGTATGTATGTGTTTAAATATGATGGTACCCTTATAGTAGAGGTAAATTTTTCGACATTTATTGGCATTGTATTTTTGTTGAAACATCCGACAGCTGGGAAATGTTGTAAAAAGAGTTTGTTTTCAATTAACAAGATAGAAAAGGTAATGATATATTTAAAAGAGATGGTTATAAAAATGTAATTATGTATTGCTTTTTCCGTAATGTAACAATTGTAATTTTGTTACGCACTTTTTGATATGGTTCGTTCAGTAGCTATAAATAATTAAGTATGAATAATTGATATTTATGGATTATAAAATATGAAAAGCAATCAAATAATTGTGGTAGGAAATATACAAGGAACACGGACTTATGAGTTATAGGTACAATAATATTTAGTTAAAAAATCAGATTCCACACAGTTAAATATATTATATTATATTGCTCAGCAATGCTGAGAGAATAATGCTGAGAGAATATTTAATATAACTAATAATGCTGAGTCAGCATTATTAGTTATATTAAATATTTAGTGATATTTGATAAAAAAATCTTAAGAATATCGACTGCTTATTGTTGACTTCTCTAAGGATGTCTCTATTATAAGAAGTTCTCAATCACAAAATCCATTGTTATTAAGCTACCACTTAATGAAAATTAAAAATGATGCTATAAAAATATGTCAATTGCCTTTTGTTATTTTAACATTAAAATTTTTAACGTAACAATCATGATTTTATCGGTCAACATTTATCACTAGGGTATGTCATTAGACCTTCTTGACAATTTGCTACTGACACCTTTTGTTTGTTCCTAATATGTGTAAAGTGGATGTCCCATTCCGATTTTGTTTATGGCGTGTTTATATTCAACTACTACAACATATTACTATTATTTCAGTTCTATATAAATCTTGCGTGCGTACGACTACTTTTATGTAGAGAAACAAATTGCGATTTACTTTAACTGAGATAGTTTGTTATTACCACTTCAATGGTCCAATTACCTTTAATGAGTATCGAAGTTACTGTTCGGCCGAAAAAGCTATTGTATGAAATGGAAATAACTCGTGCGATAGATTTAGCAATTGGTCTTGCTTTAGTCGCGGCAGTGGACGCTGTCACTGCGGCGCGGCTGTCGCAAGTTGCGCCCGCGCAGTTACCACCCAACACCTTGTGAAATGGTCGTATCTGAACCTATATTAAATCCAACCCCACTCCGATGGGTTTTGTTCGACGCAAAAAACACGCGGGAATACAACGCGGCCAATTAGCGGCGGCATGTTTCCGATATCGTTATTATGACACACTTGTGGTGAATGCGGGTGGCTCTTTTGCATGTCTAACTGACTTTTTATTTGAATAAGCTTATAGCGTATAGCATTGGACACTATGGAGTGGAAATGTAAAGTTGCGAGTCTTTATTTATGTTTTGTGGTTCAGTGTGCGGCGATGTCGCTGAGCGAATTGGAGGATTTCTCTAGTTTCCTCAAAAGGACCTCGCAACTGGATGAAACTTTGAAAAGTAAGTAATATTTTGAGTAAATGTTCCCTATATAATTCTGGTACATATTACCAAATAAAAATTTCACAAACAATTCATTAATCATCCTTTTATGATTTTTGGACCCAATAATTCAGACGGAATCTTACGATAATTTTATAATCATTCTTAAGTAGAGTTATTTGATAGTCATAAATGATTGATAATTTATTTGAAACTTATTTCTATTAGATCAGACGAAACAAGGAAGTTTAAGCAATAATGATATTGTGATATTGACCAAAATGTACAAAAAAACACTTTTCCTAATTTTTTTAATTTCAATGTAACACTGATCTTAATTAGTCGAATTGTAAAATTCGTGTACCTGGCTACGTATTACAGTGGGCTCTCCTCATGACTTTGACGAGGACGAGCCAATATCGGACCACGCTTGGGAAAACAGCGGGAAATTCGAAGGGGACCTCATCCTCAACGAAAGACAGAGGCGGATGATTGTGGAAGACATAGCCGAGGGCTTGTCTCGAAATGGCCTAAGAGACAGTACCAAGCGCTGGCCGGACAACGAGCTGGTGTACTATATCCAGAAAGAACATTTCAGTAAGTGACATACATACATTCATACATACATAAATCACGGTAGGCAGAGGTGAATTAACACCCACGTTTCGCCAATTATTTTAGGTCTCATGTAATGGGTGGCGAGCCTATTGCCATTTATCGGGCACGAAAATCGCAGTACATTGCTAGGTGGTATAAGAGGAACGCTACTGCCCATTTCTCATGTATATTAGCGCCAAATACAATATTCATGAGGAGCTCGATAGCGCAGTCGTTAGGCGCGCTCGGCCTGCGATTGCGTAAACTAAGCAATGTTCGTTGAGGCCGGTCATTAGATGGGTGACCAAAAATGTACTATCTCGAATTTCTCCGTGCTTTGGAAGGCACGTTGAGCCGTTAATCCCGACTTTCCAGAGACCTCAAAGAGAGAGTAATCTTAACGACGTAGATATTTTAAGACATTAAAGTCTACTTTGTTTTGTTTAGCAAATAAAAAAAAAAATCGTTTGTAAAACTATAAACACGTTAAAATATAAAGTTAAGGAGGAGCTTAAAAAACCACTTACCCAATTGATAATTTTTGAAGTCATCATAGAATAGATAACACCTTAAATACGATGCTTATTATCTATTTAGATGTTGCTAGCGAAGTATTTACATAATTGCAGCTTTTTTAAAAGTGTAATCGTATTCCAGCGGAGGATCAGGTGCAAGCCATTAACAATGGCATCGAGGAACTAGCTCAGGCTTCTTGCCTGAAGTTCAGACCGTATAGAAAGGGGGACCGCGATGCTGTAGTGGTTCAGGTAATGTTGGCATTTTTTATTATAGCATAGATCGCAGTATATTACCAGCCAGAAGAAAACTTACTTATTGGGCAGCGGCGGATGGATGTAAAACGAGAGGAAACCAATAAAGCGATGGATGGATTGTGTGAAAGATGATAGTTATGAGTAAGAAAGTAGTTCATGTTGAGCTCACTTCGGATAGAAGAGAATGTAAGAGGAAAACTCTGCGCTGGCAGAGAGAAGAAGACTTATGGCATTGAAACACGACGCGACCCGATGTAACCCGACGCGTGTTGAGTCGAATAAAATTTATGGGTTT
Organism: Cataclysta lemnata; assembly: GCA_963931975.1. Lineage (NCBI taxonomy): Eukaryota > Metazoa > Arthropoda > Insecta > Lepidoptera > Crambidae > Cataclysta > Cataclysta lemnata. The sequence goes on from OZ008342.1 coordinate 7,717,695, forward strand.
TCTACGACTAGAAACACACTATGAACATCCGACGCGACGCCGGATTGTTCGGGGTCTACACGTGGAACGCGTCGCGTTTCATTAATGTGGCGGGGTCATTATGTTTTGCACAGCCTCAAGATTTCACTGTTTATAGTCCGACAACTTCGTGCGCGACCCTCCAGCGGTATGATGCTCTGGATGTTGGCGGGGGCGGGTGATGCGGGGAGGCGGGAAAACTCGCCCCTCCCCGCATCGCTCGCCCCCGCTAGCATCTGGAATGCACGCTATGCTAGCATCTGAGAGTCGCGCACGAACTTGTTAATAATAATTTATAATTTGCAGGGTAACAGGCGCGGCTGTTTCTCGCAAGTGGGCTACCAAAGTGGATATCAGGTTTTGAACCTGAATGGGCGCCATCCAGTTGGCCGAGGGTGTTTCAGACACGGCACCGTCGTCCATGAATTTTTACACGCACTAGGCTTCTATCATATGCAGAGTAGCCCTGATCGCGACGACTATGTCGACATTGCGTGGGAAAATATCGTGCAACGTAAGTTTTAAAACTTTTTTTATAGATGTTCCAAAATGGCCCATGTATTGGTCACTATCTCAAAAAATTGAGAAAAATGATTAATGATTTTGGGAAAATTGCAAATAAATATAAATAATGTATAGTTTTTTTGGCTTAAAAATATTTTAAAACCATTAAAATCTCATAGATCTGTAAGTAGGTACTCGACTTATGTCAAATAAAATACGAAGGTACCTACATCAATGTTATAAAGTGACATCTTTATTCCGACATGACGGTAGGCTAGACTGTTGTGTTGCAATCTAAGCCTAAACTTATGTACAACAAGCCAAAAAAAGAGCTTAAAAATAGGAATTTAATGCTTAAGAACTGTTTTATAAATTATTGCCTACATTTTGAATAACTGTACAAATATATGGGCCAGACTACATACATTTTGGAACATCGCCTTTTAAATTTTAATTATAATGGTTTGGTTTACATATCTGCCCGGCTAGCATGTAGTCAGTTTGGAGGTAAAATTGATTGGATTTTTGACAGTTCAAAGCGTTTCTTTGACATTCTCAATTTATGGGACTGTACGTCGGAAATGTAATTGTATAATTCCCGAAAACATTATAATACCTACCCGTGATTTTTTTTTAAAATATTCTTATCACAAGTATTCTACATTTTTCTCAAAAACAATCGAAGCAACCGTTGAAAGCAATTGTTATGTAACTCGTGTGGGCGTAAATTCGCATAATTTGTTGCCAGTAGCAAAGATCAGACATTGACCTCAGTGAAACTTGTCCCTGTTTCGCAGAGGCCGAGATCACAATGAGCGCGTAAATGTTTATCTGTTCAATGAGCGGTTTCATGAAGACCGAAAATGAAAAGCTAATTCAAGATAAGCAGTCAATACATTTCCATATTAATGTGCACTGTGCCACCTATAACTTTATTTTTTCATTTAATACCAAATATTCGTATTTTATCTCAACTACTTCATGTAACACCCTTTCAGCTGTAATATTAATAATTAAATAGTGCATTTTCATTCGCAGACCTTTCTCAAATAGTCAATAGACAGCGAATTTTAATGTAGTTATACCTATACCTACCCAAGTTTAGTTACTAGATATAATGTACCTAGTAGTTAGATCGCAATAAGTAGTACATATTATTTTTTATTTCTTTATTTCAACCACAACGAGCATGCGAAATTTCCTCAATGAGCTTTATGCTTTACGTCGAACAAGTTAAGGCTATCGATAATTTAGACAGTTTTGTATTGTCTGGCATGCTATTGATTATTGAAGTTATTACTTTATAAGAAGTTTATTACCACAAAATGTGGAATAATCGTATTGTAATTCTTCTGACTATTTTCCTATTTAAATTAAATTTATTAAAATTTTAAATAGCTTTTATATTTTTTTAATAGCATTTATTTATATAAAATGGCACTTACATAGTTGAAATATTTCTTGTAAGTTTAATAGAATATACCCCGTTTAATGCATGTAAGTTCCTCCTTGCTAGGCGTGGATTGAATATAAAGCGCATGCAAGTGTCTTAAATCTTGTGGTGTAATCCTACTTGGAATATTGTTAGGTAGGAACCTATTCTTTCGGCATACAAAGAAGCTACACCGTATACGCTCTTAGGTTTATTATTAAAATAAATTTTAAGGAAAACCAATTTCATATGCTTTTTTTAAATTAGTTGTGGCTTTTCCGATTAGGTATAATATTTACCTCTTAACTTATTTTAAGCATAGCGAACCCAGTTAATTTTAATCTTATCCAAATGATCGTGTTTGTGTTTAACTATACTGTATATTTACGAATGTTACTTTGTTAATCTACATCTAAAGCTGACTACTCATTATTTAACAAACCCCGCCTCTTTGTCCCCGAAGGAGTAAGTAGGGGCGAAATTACACTATTTTACACCCACAGCTCACCAGCTATGTAAAGTTCCATAAAAGGGGTTCGCCTATTGCCTTCTACTGGGGACGCTATTAGCAGTATGTACTTATTGATAGATGGTATACCAGGAACGCCCCTACCCTTTTCTCATCATATATTTCTTGCATCTTTTATATTTAAGTATTACACACTTGAAATAAAGCATCTTTTACGGATTTTATTACCGTATATTTAGGTGTTTGGCATTGTTATTTTTTAATATTTACAGCGCCCCTGATCACGGGATGACTAAAGATCAAATTATGACATTTGTGTATTCATGCATATTTTATGTGGTCCGCTTTAGACAAACACAGCTCACAGTGTCCATGTTTTGGAAGTATGAGAAAACGGTACCTACGTCGGGTTAAATAAAAACAAGGCCAAACATTTACAGCTTTATTGCAAATAAGTGGTTATAAAGACGTGTTTTCTTTAGGAAGCGTTTAAATCAGATGCTGTCACCGTAACAGACCCTTGACAAAAGAAGGACAACATTAGATTTAACCGCTATACAAAACACAAAAACAAAACACAAGCCTATTGCCATTTATCGGGCACAAAAGTCGCAGTAGGTACATAGCTAGATGGTATAAGAGGAACGCTGCTGCCCATTCCTCATCACTGATTTATCTTTAGTCGCCTTGTACGACACCCACGGGAGAGATTTGGGGTGGTGACAATTGTATTTTACTCTGCCATCACCACATGCCAAACAATAAAACAATCGCGTAAAGTCGTTATTTAGACTAATATCTTTGTAAAGCCACATATAATTTTTTTATCATTATCGACAGCGGCGCGGCACAACTTTCGCAAATACAACGCGTTCGCCGTGTCCGACTTCGGCGTCGGGTACGACTACGACAGCGTGCTACACTACAGCCGGCGGGCTTTCTCCGCCAACGGGCAGGACACCATCGTGCCCAAACAGGTGATGAGCACGCTCAGCAGGGCGGTCACGTAGCACACGTGGCCTGCTGATCGCTGCTTAGGGCCACCGCAGACCATGCGATTAAGTTGGGCGACTAAGATCCGGTTGCTCGTACGTTTTTTGACATTGGTCAAAAAAGGGACGTCAGTTATTTTCGCGGTTTTCAATTATCGAGATTTTACCTCTCGTTAAAGTTGCCGTTGTTTCAGCAACGCTTTTTAAGTTACCCCGTGGGTTAATTTTATTTTTACCATAACTTGACCCTTCAGTTGACGTTACCGAGTTTCGAGCAACCGATGATACCGTTTCGAGAAACTTATGATAGCCCGCCCCGCACATCTTTCCAACTAAATCGTACAACTAAAAAGCTGGCCAACTATCGGCCGGTAGCTTATTAGAACGGGCTTACTATTCAAGTCCGCAGAATATGCCACTTACCCCCGAATACAGAAACGCTACTCTAAGTTTGAGTCCTACTTAACATTTAAATATTGCCAAAATTGAAGTTTTTCCAAACAAATTCTGGCAGGTATTGACCACTTTTCAAAATTTGAGTAGCGTTTATGTATTCGGGGGTAAGTTGTTCAACTTGGCCTTGAGTTCACCAACACGTAATCAGTCAATTATTATTTAATAGGTTCTTTTTGACATAAAACAGTATGGAAGAATTGTCAAAAACTGCTGGTTATATTTTAATGGTTTGATTTACGTGTTGGTGAACTCGGGCCTTAATCGTGCAACTTAATCGTATGTTTGCGGTCGCTTTTATACCACTATGCGCAAGCGCAACATACTACTCTGCAGTCCGCACACGAAGCTTGTCATGTCAACTAGAACAGCATAGCGCGGTGTTACTTCCTTATTTGTGGGACATGCTATTCACGTGGTAGTTACATCTGAAGGCCCAAAGTGGTTGAAAAGTTGTAGTTGTGTGGTGGCAGGAAATCCATTCATGTTACAATTCTTCAGACAGAAGAATTCACGATGCACACACGTGGCGGAACAGAATATTACAGATACATTAATTACACACCGACGGGGTAGGCAGACTTGTGTATTACACCCATGTTTCGGAAACTGTTTTCAGTCCCATGTTCTAGGTCGCAGTATATTGCTAGGTGGTACAATAGGAGCGCTGCTGCCCCTTCCTCATCACTGTTTTATTTCTTAGTCGCCTTGTTCGACATCCTTTATCTTCCTGCACTGTTCCCAGTCTATGTGGGGTTTTCTCTTCCATTTATATCAGTCAGACGTCCACTCCCTTTTTATTCATATCATCGGAATGAATTAATGTATAGAAAAGAGATGAAAAGGACCATGGAACCTATATCAAAGACCGATATCAAAGGACCACAACAATTATGGCAATTATGTAGTTTAAAAAAATGGTTTATCAAAATTACACTGTAAGCTATCGTAGAAGCAAAATAAAATTTGTCTGTTAATATTTGTTTCAGGGTGGTGCTGAAATTGGTCAAAGATTGGGGTTATCCGACAAAGATACCCAAAAACTCAACAAAATGTATTGTGATGCGGATTCTAATAACGACGGGGAAGTAAGCAATGTACAGAGAACGCCCGTTAAAAAGAAGAAACCTACCAACAAACCATTTCAAGGACAAGGTATCGGATATCACCAAGGTAAAACCGTGGTTATTAAATTACTTCCAGATGAAAAGACAGAAACTTATCAGCTGCCCAGTGATTCGGAATTTCATTTGTTTGACCATTTTAGTAAACCGGCGAAGGAACTGCCCCAGAAAAAAATTGAAGATTATGGATTTCGACCAGTTGCTGTAGATTCGTACGAACCTTATATTAGCAATCACGATTATTACAACGAGGCTAACACAAAACTAGACACCGCTAAAAAGGCAGATCCACCGTACAATCGAGTACCTGAAGATTCCAAATCAATAGTTACAAAAGAAAAAGAACAGGGCAATCCTAATGACGAAAGCTTGGGAAGGCCTGAGAATGGACAGTCAGAGTCTTCTCCTGTGACCGATGATTTATCAGACGCTTTCGACAGGCTAACGAAAATAATAAAAACTCACGTTTACCCATCACAGACACCAGATTTTTCTTCTTACAGAACTAAAGTAAATTACGAAAATGTTCCTAAATTTCTGAACCAAAAAGAATATAGTTCAAATATAAAGGGGACTGTAGAAAATCATGACAAACCAAATAACGATGCCGAAAATAATGAAAAACATGAGATAGATGCACCTATTTCCAATCAAAACCAAGATGTACCACAAAATACAAAGACACATAATAAGAGCACGCAAGAAATTAAAGAAGCCGACGCTGAAATTACGCCAGAAATTAAAGAAACCGACGCTGAAATATCCTACAGAACTTCATATCCATTTAATACGCACAAACACATATCTAACGGATCACTTGAAATCAAAACACCGGAGTATGCTACATATGATCATCTCAAAGATAAACATAATTTTAGTGACTTTTATCATCCTAATACCGATGAGGAACGGAGAGAGACAGTTAAACAACATAAAATATTTGGTGAATATGTACCAGTGTACAGTGATTGGTATACAAAAGAGGAACATAATCATAATCCTGCAAACTATGGCGAGGAGTTAAATAACAAAGAGAACGCGAAACTTATCGATAAGCAAGTCACTCCGGACGGTTATGGCTATGAATACCCAACTAGTAGTGGTACTAGAGATTATTATACCACTTCTTATTCACCACAAAAGAAAGAGGCGTATTTGTTGTTAAGTGTGCCAGCTCCTCTGACTAAAGATTGGTACAGAGTTGATCACCAAAAATTTGGCAAACATTACCCGTATAAATATGCGAATCTCGTAGAAAATTCTTTTGACAATAAGAGATAATAGTAATAATTAAGACCTGTACATTCTAAGGATTTTCAAAATGATTAATTTGATTTGTTGAAATTATTTCTTTGGCGTGCTAATATTTAATTTTGTTTAAATAGAACATAGACGTTTGCGTGATTTTAATGTCTTGTCATTCTAAGGATAATCGAATATGCATTGATGAATTTTGCTAATTTAATTTGTTGAAATTATTTCTCTGGTGTGTTAATATATAACTCAGTTTAAATATAGAAGACGGACATTTGGGTAATATTAATATGTCTTATCATTCTATGGATTGTCAAATATGCATTGATGAATTTTGTAAATTTGATTTTTTGTAATTATTTCTTTGGCCTGTTATTATTTAACTGAGTTTTAATAGAAGACAGAAATTTGAGTGATTTTAATGTCTTGAATTTTATAGGTTACTAGCAAGAAATAAATGTATACCTACCCAATTAATGAAAATAGTGTAATAAAGACTGTTAGCTTAATAAATTTTATATAAAGTTGTAATTTTTATTGTATTTTACGTACCCATTTCAATTAAATTTCCCACAGTAAAGAAATACTTGAAAAATCAGAAAGTCGCGCCAGTGACAAATAAACGTGGATTGGATTGATGAATGTGGAAGTAACAAAAGACCTTAAAATATTTGGATAGATTGAATACAACGAATTGACAACATTTCAAAAATGACAACCTCCCAAAATAAAAATACCGTTTCTTTATTTTCCAATCCTGACTTCGAAAATATTTTTATTAAATTTTTTTATTACTTACTTACAGAGAAAAAAATAAAATGTAAGAATCATACGATGACGTCACGGTCGGGGATGTATGAATTAAATCGTTTGCCTTCCTAGATGGAAGAGTAAAAAAGTTATCATAGACATGATGACAGACGTCAGTCATAAATCAAATCCAATGTTATTATTTGTCATCGTCGAAATTAACAATATTAGAGTAGCAATAAATTTAAATCCTTCATAAACTTTAATTTAAAACGTATTTGACTTTGAAATTAATTTCAAACATTTCAGATAAAATGTTTTTATTTTCGACACCGGAAACGCCAGTTCGTCAATTTTGGCAAGTGATATTTTTATTTTTCGAGACAAGAGTGATTTCGCCATTCGTCCACGACAGGTTGCCGGTATTTCAATCATGATTTTTTGTATGAAAACGACGGAATTCAGAAGAAATAAAAAATATGGGTGTCTTTTAATTTGATATAACATCATAATAAAGGTATGTTGAAAAAATGAAATGTTGTCAATTGTAACGAGAGTGAGTCACAAACTGACAAGTGCGCTAGAAATAAGTGCAGGAAAAAATAGTACTCAGAAGAGGTTATCATCATCATCACCAGCCCTATAATCTCCCCACTGCTGGGGCACGGGCCTTCCCTATGGATCGAAGAATATAGGAAGATTGGGCCATAACCCACCACGCTGGCCCAGTGCGGGTTGGTGGGTACTAACGACTGCAGATGCAGCCGGGACCAACGGCTTAACGTGCCTTCCGAAGCACAGAGGAACTCGAGATAATAAATTTTCGGTCACCCATCCAATGACCGGCCTTAGCGAAATTGCTTAGTTTCCGCAATCGCAGGCCAAGCGCGCTGTGCTACAGCGCTAGCGAGCTCCTCTAGGACTATTATTATAAAAACAAAATTTTACATCTTTTGATTCACCTGGCAGGTAGCGATAGACAGGCGATTACGCCTATTTCTTTTTCATAATTTACAATAAATAAACTAAGGCCCATAATTTGAAACGGCACTAAAGTGTAGTTTAATTTAAATTTAATTGATTTATGTATTATGTGTATTCCTACTTAAAGAACAATGACCTCTGCCCATACCATCGTTGACATGTCATTGCTATTTTTTATAAGTGGATGTATATTGTTAATAATATTTTATTTTATTTCATTAGTGGATATAACCGAAAAACACTGGCATTAATGAATTTTTATGTAATCGAAAATGTAATGGTAATCGAAAACAAATATAATGGTAAAATCATCAATGATTATTATGGCTGCGTTCTGATATTTTTCCTAATTGTGTAAACTATCAATCTTTATTACTGATTTTCTCTTTTCCTAGATTACGGATTTTAATGAGTCATATCAATTTATAAATAAATAATAATTGCAATTTTAGCTATATTATTACTGTCCTATACACGATAACAGTTATTTTGACTACTTATTTTTTCTACTACAGAGTCCCGTACTACAGCGGGCCTAGCATGGGACGCGGAGATATGTCACCCGGGGAGTAGACAATTTTTTCCCAATCCCTCCTTTTCTTTCTCTAGACCTAGCATGGCAAAAGGGAGAGACTAGTCTAACCCCAGTGATAAAGGTCTCCCGACAGTGCCGCCAATCTACGCGAATAATAGAGTGAATGACTGAACCCGATCTTTACCAATAGAGCTACGATGTATAAGCTAACCAAAATAAAAATACGTAGCAACTGCACTATTTTATTCGAATCTTTTAACTTTTGACATTGTTAGGATTTATTAGAAGTCAGAACATATATTGACATTGACATATTTGACATGAAAGTTGATAATTTTACTTTGTTGTATTTTGTTGATTTAGATATGAGTATGCTAAGTTGGATTGATGCATACGACGTTTTTCAACACAATTGCGAGGAAAAAAACAAACTTGTATTGTTAATAACTTTATCAAATAATTACGGAAAATCGCGCCAGTATTGTCTGCGCGTGGTCAAAATTGGAAATAAAAAATCGTCTGCTATTTTGTCTAGGAGTGTCAATGTTAGCGAGCAGCGCCACCCATCGCGCGCAGACTTATCTGCCGCACACTCTACAAGTTTTGGATTTTGTTCTTTTTTAATTGTCCTTCTTAATAGGGATAGCAAAGGAAACAGCACATACAGCCTCGTCTGATGAAGTCTACTTTCTTCAGTTTTAATCGCATTATAACGCGGATATATCACGTTTTAATGTATTTTGGGAGAATTTGGCGCCTAATTTACACTATAACAGCCTATTGATGGAGACTGAAAAACATTGCACAAAACTATACCATATCCATATACATCGAATCATATTTTAATTTGGAGGAGCTCGCTAGCGCAGTGTCATAACGCGCTTGGACTGCGATTGCTTAAACTTAGTAATGTTCGCTAAGGCGGTCATTGGATGGGTGACCAAAAATTTATTATCTCAAGTTCCTCCATGCTTTGGAAAGCACGTCAAGCACGTACTGGGCTAGCGTGGTGGGTTATGGCCTAATCTCCCTTTATAAGACATTAAAGGGCTGGTGATGAATATTTTAATTTATTTAATTTTTTAATTAGGGTTAGAAGCAAATCCTCTCATAACTAGTAAATTAAAATAACCCCTGTACATTTTAGGTAATTGACACTTGTTTATTATATGCAAAAATTAAATGGGAATAATCGGGAATATCATAAATCGCTACAAATAACATGGACCTATCTTTGTCACCACCTCAATAGCTCGGAGACAAATTGCTCTTCTTAAAATGTCAAAAGTGGAAATATGTTTTCCTTATAAGTGACGCCATGCTAAGGAAGTAGAGAAACAGTCCCAATATTATGTCAAAAAGTGAAAAAACTAATCTCTCCATTGACGCCGTGCTAACTCCCGTGGAGATACAGGTTTTGTCACCTGTCAAGTGGTGGAGAGAGACTTGTCCGCGTGCCCGTGCTAGGCCTACAGGAAGGTGGTGAGTGTGTCACAGACAATATAGACTTCTATTATATCATAAACAAATATTTGTTGTTTCTTTTACAAATACTACAATTTTTCATTCGATTTTAATTTTAACATTATATAAATGTTAGAAAAATTTGTACAAAGATTTTGGTGGTTAGAAAAAGAATTTCGAAAAATTATGATCTTGAGGCGGGAATCGAACCCGCGTCCGTTGCTATCCGGGCAGGTGCCTGACTGCTCGGCCACCCAAGACACTAATTAAATTGCCGAAATTCTTCTAACCTTTACACTTCACGTTGTAAGCCAACGGGTACCCTCGTAATGTAGAAATAAATTTCAAACATTCCAAAGCAGACATTTTTACAAATACTATGCGTTCGGTTAAGCTTGGGTTTGCTTTATAAACTATTCGATTTTAATTTTAACATTATATAAATGTTAGAAAAATTAGTACAAAGATTTTGGTGGTTAGAAAAAGAATTTCGAAAAATTATGATCTTGAGGCGGGAATCGACGCAGCAGCGGACGCGGGTTCGATTCCCGCCTCAAGATCATAATTTTTCGAAATTTGTTTTTCTAACCACCAAAATCTTTGTACAATTTTTCACTTAAATTTTTTGAACTTTTACTAACCTTCTTATTCTTTGTAAAATGCATTTTTTTAACATTTATAAAATGTTGAAATTAAAATCAAAAATAGATCGTTAATATTCATGGAAAACGGAACGCAACCCTAGTGAATTGTCATTGTCATTTGTCAATAATGTCAACTAACTGTCACTGTCATTAAATCATTTGATTTGTCATTTCTACTACTGATAATAATAAAATTGGGCGTAAAAGATGTATTTTAATCGGTTTAATAGACATAATTAAACGTGTGGATCTCTGAGAATTTAGCAAAAAGCTACAGAAATGTTACAAATGAACCGGTGACAACGGGAGATTTACTGCATGTGAAAATTTATAAGTTTTAATGGGTTGTGCAGTTTCTTGCATACAACAAACGACTATGTCGTTGTTTGGAAAAAAATCGAGTAGTAGTAGTGTAAGTGATTTACAAGCCAAGCTCGAAAGAAAATTATATATTGCAAAAGAAAGTCCTGAACCAGATTTTGACTTATCTGATTGCGAATTGAAACGAGTGCCACCAGGTATTTATTTGTATTGTAAAGTTTACAGAAAAGAAATTTTAAATCTGCAGAAAAACAAATTGGAATCTCTAGATGATGGCGGCCTAATATCCGATTTATATCTTATCAAAGTGCTCAACATAAATTCCAATAGATTTTCTCAACTGTCAAGTGATATTAAGTATCTTATAAACTTATGTGAATTACACATTGAAGATAATTCATTAGAATACATACCCAGTAGCATAGAAACCTTAAAATGCCTAACAATTTTGAATTTGTCCAAGAATAAGTTGAAATGCCTCTCTCCATCATTGGGGAAATTAAAAGAATTAAGAAAATTAAGTATAACAGAAAACCCAGAATTGAAAGAGTTATGTCCAGAGCTATGTTTTGCACGAAATTTAATTAATATTGAATTAGATATTAATAATTTCAGTATTCCTTCATCATTTAGTACAGAAGATATTATGAAATTTTTGTGTGACAAATGTCATATTGAATATGTAGCCCCCAATCCTTTGGACACAGAACTGCAGACAGTCCAATTTACAAATACATTTTGTGATCCATTTATGAAACATAATAATAAAACATGGGAAGAGCAGGAGGCTGCTATAATTGAACAAGAAAACCGGTACCATGAAATAGCTAAACAACAAAGAGAAAGGTTTCTTACACAGGTTCTCCAAGAACAGCAGGAGCTAGATAGTGAAATAGCCAAAGTCCACGAATCCAAAGAACTGGAGAGACAAAAGTTAATCAAATCCATTCAAGAAGAAGAACATGAAATAGAAATTTTAGTTGGAAAATTCATTAAAACAGAATTATTAATTCCTGAAATCCTGCAACAGCAACTAGCTCATGATCAAGCGGAACATGACAGACTGTTAGAAATTGTAAGACAGAATTATGATAATATAAAAAAATCTGAAGTTTTAAAAGCAATGGAAATTCTAATAGAAGAAGATTATTCAATCCAGAATTCTAAGAAAAGATATGAAAACAGTTTGAGTAATGTGAAACAAAGTTTGCTAATGCAAGAGTTACAAGGCAATGAAAAAATGGAAGAACTTCTTCAAGCCAAAGACCAGTCAAGAACTGTGCTTGTGCAGCAGTTATTAGAAGATCAAGATGTACAAAAAGCATTAGTTGCTTCTCTAATAGAGAAAACTGATGCCAGGAGTTGGAGTTTAAATGAAGAAATTTCTCTAATATCTTTACACTTAGCCAGACTTAGTGCTTTAGAGCAAGAGAAAAAGAAATTACAAATATCATTTAACTATAATGAACTTCTACATCAGAGAGTGCAGATGGTCAATTTATTAGATGATCTCTTAGACCAACAATCTAAACGAAGGCAGCAATTAGTGAGAACATTAAAAGACATGGAAAATGAAAATGATGTTAAAAGTTCAGATTTTTGGTTAAAAAATTACCAAAAGCTAATAGATTCTGCCCCAAGAAGTTTATTGGATGTGGGAAAACATCTGGATCCTGTATTTGCAAATCATCTATTGCAATGTGGTGTGATACACTGTTTGCCTTTCCTTGTACATTTTTTATTTTCTGAAGGAACTCTATTGGATATTACATATGAAAATTTGAAAGAATGTGGGGTTACATTAACAGCTGACAGGGAAGGTATACTTAAAGCAATAAATAGTTATACTCAGTCAGGCAATACAAATTATGATGCACCTAATGCACCTGATTCATCAGAACCCAGTGCTCCGCTTGACAATGTTGAAGAACAGAATTACACTGGAGTAGTTAATACAAGGGAAATAGAAGGTTATGTGTATGAATCAGAATGTGTCATATGTATGGATGCAAAGTGTGAAGCAGTTTTTGTTCCCTGTGGACATATGTGTTGTTGTTTGTTATGCTCTAGAAATGACATGAGCAGTTGTCCTTTATGCAGAAGTGGTATTGAAAGAATAATTCAAGTAAGGTTGGCCTGATCTTTCTTATAACTGCTTACTGAGAACAGACTTGGACAAGACTTCTTGACAATGTGGACTTATGAGATTTCTGTAATTCCCCAAACATAATAATATAATAGGTGCATACAAGAAGTTAAATTATACTTGCTTTCTTTACTAATTATATAATGTATGTTTCGCACAAATAGATAATTTGAAAATTGTTAACTATTAAATAGATTCATATAGCAGACAGTTTGAAGCAAGTTGACTGCCACTAGTCTGCAACTGCCACCTATCTGCTAGATGTGTTTCAACCTGAAAGAATGGTGTGTAAAGGTTGTATATTAATTTATTTTTATTTAAAATAGTATTTAGAAAAACGGTTACACTTATTTACAAAAATACAGTAATAAAATTTGTTATTCTACCTGAAATAAATATAACATTAACTGCAATGTATGCAATGCATCTTACTTAACCTTGTACATATTAGAATAATTGCAATTGCAATGAATTAACGTCAATCTCTATAATTGTGCCTTCTAAAATTTGAGATTGTTAAATATTTTAAACAGATGAGCTGCGACACACTGATCCACAAGTAGCAAATGTTATTTTATATTGTATACAAATAGTTATTGTACTTTTTTAATTGTTCAAAGTTAACATTGACATTATACAAATCCAACAAATCTGCACCAGTGTGTAATTACTATATAGTTTCCGCCTCCACAAGTGGCAGTGTGTCACAGCTCTAAAACTTGTGAGATAATGTTGTGATATGGCTGTGGAAATATAGCTACTTGAGCCAAATTAAATGACAATTATAAGGATACAGTATAGACATTTCCTTATATTTGTTTTTGGTTTAAGTTCCAAAGTACAGTACGGTATTGGTAATATACATCTTGCATGCAGTTCTAGCCAGTATAGGAAAGATCTAACTTTTGTTGCTAGCAACTGTGGTTAAAAATCTATAGACTGCTTCAAAAGCACGACGTAACTGTACCTGGACTTTTGTTAAAATAATAATATTTGTTACAATGGTTACAATTAAGTAAAACTACTGTTATGTAGAAATACATAAACCACGCTGCAGTTATTATTTATAGTCATTTTCTAAGATGTAGATGAAGATAAGCTATAATATTATAAATTTTTTTCTTTACTAGTCTCTATGAACACTCATATATTTAATTTTATGTACATACCTACCTATACCAAATCCTTAGATTATAAAACTTATACTATACCTGCTTACTTATATTTTATTATAACAAAATACCTATTCTTGTTTCATCTATTAGATGATAATGGCCACTATTTTGAATAATTTAACTCAAAATGAAGATAAAGAATCAACTGGTAGACACCAGCAGCACCAGATTTATTGGTGAATTATTGGGTCATTTCGTAAAGATTACCATGGATGTTGAAATTTTAATTGCAGTGAGTCAGAATAGTCTGCAAAAAATAATTGTAAATATTTCAATTTGTGATAAAAGTTTTGCATTTAATCTAAATATTATCTATATACTCTTTATCGCTTCTGTTATTTATTTAAATACAAATATAACGTAAGCGCTTTGGATCTACAGCCACTACTGGGTTTCAGTGTGTTTTTAAACACCATTGTTATAATTATGATGCCAATACACAAGCTAACTGACGGTCATTTGTTTGTTAAAACCTATATTAGTTTAGTAAATAATACGCCAAGATTGGCTACTTTACGGCTAACAAGTTCATGCTAAGGAAATGTACCTACTTTTTTGGATTTCTTGATATTTTATATTGTTGATTATTTGTTGAAAGATTGATAGCAATAAAGAGCTTTGCGTGTATTTCTAGAAGTTTGCCATTGACAGTATTTATATATCAAATACAATTTTTAACATGTTTTAACCTATGTTTAACTATAAGCGTACACACGGAGGTAAAAGCGCGCCGAAATCGTAATGTCGTACCTTTAACAAATAACCTTAATCGCAAAAACATTGAAAAGCTTCGCGTGTTTAGTAAGACCTACCTATACAGAAAAATATACGTGATTTTGTGCAGCTTATAAGAAAGGTAATGATAGTCCTATTAGCCCATAATCTGGAATAAGATTTGTACTGTTTTGGTTTTGAAATTGTGTAATCAATCCCGTACAATTCAATGAATCAATCAATCGTACCTCAATGTTCCGAACCTCTGCACAGTTTTTGAGGTTTTTATTATTCTGTAGAGATCCACCCTGGACTTAGTTGGCAAGAGTGGATTTATTAGACCCCTTTTTAATTTATTGTAATAGCACATTCCATTTACTTGATCTTCACAAAAGTGATTAGCTTTCAACATTCAACAGTCTTCTTAAGTTCACAAGAACATTCTACTCGCGCATTCATCTTATCCTTATAATATCCGCACTTTTTGAGTATATCGGGTCACCTGCAACTTACCTTTTTTAAATTTATTTTACGTTGGTAATCGTTGGGAGAAATGTGGAATTTTATCAAAACTTCTCTTTTAATAATTGTTTGAGAGAAAATTAAATGGGATCATTTTGACAGTTTTGGTTCAATCGAATAGATCGCATATTAAGACATCGGTGAAATAATGAAAAACAAATTGATTTCTTCATGATGAAATCTTCAAATTTGGTCCAGCCAACAGCATGCCAATATTTATGTAATTTTTTTCAATCGACTTTGTAATTTACGTCAAACAATTTCTTGGAGATATGTGCTTTTTTATGGTCCTCTGAATTAAGGTTATACTCATGTCTCAGTGGCGCCCTCCTCAAAAACTACTGTAACTATGTTTTCAAAAGTAATAGTATGTTTACTTAATAACTACAACATTAACTTAACTAGAATCTTATACTAGCTAATTTTTTAATAACTTAATCGGCGTGTACCTATCTTATATTTTTATATGTGAGGAGGGCGCTACTGAGGAGACTTCGGAGTCTCGCGGAGACTAGCAGCAACTATGATTTAAGGGCTACGCTCCCTTAAGTGCGTTATTACTACCCAGTTGGAAGCTATTAATGCGTGATTTAGTCCACAGAGTGAGGCAATGCTCTGCTTTGCAGTCTTGTTTCATTAATATAGTCGAAAATCAGTCGTGTTAAGACCGCTCCTACTCGTGCATAGAGGACATTACAAGGCTGCTGGTGTTTGGAATGAAACTTAAATTCACCTTAACCGATTCCAATGGTTACCTAATATTGGTAAGGACCAATTTTTATGCAGTATTCTTTGAAGGATGTATCATGATGACTTGTGTATCTCAAAAATCAATTTTGTTATAAGTATTTTAAAGAGCTTGAAGTCTAACCAAAGCTACAAATACCTACATGTTTGTAATTTTTGTATTTTTATTGGACCACTATGTTTGAAATACACGAGATTTCAGCACAATTTGTGTTTAATTTATTCCCTATTTTACTATTTGTCATGTCAATAAAACCATGTGATTATAGTACTTAATTTTGTTCTTGTTATAGGCGGTGTTAAATTCATATGCGTGGGTGCTAGTTCACCTCTGCCTACCCCTTCGGGGCTATAGGCGTGATTTATGTATGTATGTAAATTCATATCTAGGTAAAATGTTTTACTACAACACCTCTATGAAATAATTTAGACACTAGGTAGGTCCTGCCTTTTAGCAAACACAAAAATTACCTAGTTGTCCTTTTAGGTACCTACAGCTTTCCGTACCCTGAGTAAACGTAATTGTTTCTAAGTTTTGCTGTAGATGGCGCTATTTGCAGTTAATAAATGACAGGACAAAAAAAATAGTTTTAGTTCTTAATGTTAGCACTGACTATTTTATGACTGTGAACTATCTAATGGTAATAGAATAATTATACATTAGGAAGAGCATTTGGAAAAATATAATTTAATTCTAAACATGTTTGGTTAGAGTTTTTGCTATAGGTATACCTACAGTCAATAGCTGTTCAATCTACACAAAACTACCAAAATGACTATACTCATCCATATATCACATCTATTTATCTCCGAAGGGAGTGTAAATACAGCTCTGCCTAACCCTTTCGGGAAAAATATATAGGGGGCGAGCTTATTGCCATCATCAAGCACGTACCTAAATAGCAGTATGTTGTTTGCTAATAATAACAGGAGCGATGAGGAGTGGGCAGCGCCATTCCTCATCACTATGTTAACCCTTAGTAGGCTTGTTCAAGGCGTCTTAATCTTAAGGGGCGGTCGGTCAGTGTAAATAGGTGTCAGTGTTGTACAGACAACACCACGTCGTCAGTTATTGACAATTTGCTAAAAAAATGCTGTGTGGTGACGGCAGAGTAGAATACAATTGTCACCACTCCAAATCTCTCCCGTGGGTGTCGTACAAGGCGACTAAAGATAAATCAGTGATGAGGAATGGGCAGCAGCGTTCCTCTTATACCACCTAGCAATGTACTGCGACTTTTGTGCCCGATAAATAGCAATAGGCTCGCCACCTATTACGTGGGACCTAACATAATTGGCGAAACGTGGGAGCTAGTTCACCTATGCCTACCCCTTCGGGGATATAGGCGTGATTTAAGTATGCTAAAAAAATTACTGCTTACTTTTTCTAAAGAACTTAACTTTTTAGTAAAGTAAAATAGTAATATGAGTAGCTTTTATTCTACGACATATTTATTTCTATAGGCTGAAATGTTTCTGTGTTGAACACGGACTTGTTGTCGAGTCATAGCCACCATTTCGATAGTTGTTACCTACATATAAATATGAAAATGTATGGTTGTCCGTCATCTATGTAGTTTTCATAAGACTGCTCTTTACTCGCCGGAAGTGTAAGAAAGGAAATACATAATAAAAAAAAATGTATGCAAACAACTACCTACTGGCGAAATACTAAATGGCAGTTCGATCTATTAAAAAAACAATAAAAATGTGTATTTATTAGTGTATTTGATAATGACAGATTAAGTAAAATGCACTTACTGCCGCACTCAGAGACGTCAAATAACGTTAATGAGTACTTAAAGTCAAAAAATGACAATTCAAAACTAGTCGCTATTCTTGCCGGGTCTATGGTCTAGATTAGAATGAATTTTTTTGACTTTAAATACTCATTAAAGTTAATTGACGTGTCTGAGTGCGGCAGTTAATGTTGATATGCTAAAACATTAGAAGAATATTCCAGTTAGTTGCAAGTTACAAGGATTTTCATAAGAAAGGCACTTTGTTAACAGCCTGCGTGATAGAAGAATCTAAATCAATTTACGAGGCAATATCAAGTTGATAGCCTCCATATTAGATCAACGTCATCTGATCGCATAGTCCTTGGCATAACTAGCTTTGGTAGATACGATGCGGCCCATATTGCATAGTTGATACAGAAATTACTGAGACTTTTATGACTGCATTCTAACGATGGTGGAATTTTCAATATTTTCTAACATTGTTCTATAGCAATTATCGCTTTAAACTGTTAAAAAATTTTGACAGTTCAAAGCGATAAATGGCTATATCATAATATCGTGTTTCGGTGGTCATTGGTCATGCTAGCCGGGCTGGTTGACCGAGTGGTCTAGGCAGCCCGGATTGCCTAGGACATAATATTTCGGATTTATTTTGACCTAATTTTGTATTATCAATGTTTTCAAAAGTTCGTCAAGAAAGTATCTGTTTCGTGATCACCAGCCAGTTAATGTCAGCATTGCTGGGGCGCAACCCTTTCGTATAGATAGAGAATGGACCTTAACTCACCACGTTGGTCTAGTAATATATAGTACTATAGATTGTCGGGTAGGCAGTGATGCCTTACGTAAATAATAGATACTTTTTGCTTAGACACAACTGAAGCGAAGCAACGTCTAAGTCAACAAAGGTAAGATAAATAATACCAACATTTTTATTCTGATCATGTCCTGGTAGGGGCACCGATGCGACGGTTTGATGGAATACCTCTTTAGGGCAGACCCGCCTTTGGGTTCACGTTAAGTGGCCATTTGTATGCTTATTTTCAGGTTTCCACACATCACCACTACACAAAAGGTTCTTATTGCGGCATATTAAGGTATACTTACCTATCTAATAAAAAACTACCTGTGAAACAAAAAATTTTAAAAAGGGACAGGAAATGTTACTTACTTACTTGAATTGTTAACATTGTGTTTGTCAAGAGTATGATAAACGAAATTAATTACCTTATATGGCCTTAATTAGCCTATTACCTTATATTTTTATTTGTATTATTTTGATTAACAAAGTACTACCTAATAACGGATAATTATGAGAGATGTAATGCCTGACTTAATCCCTAGCCAGTTTTCTATAATTATTTTCTAACTTTCTGGACGATTTACGTGTCTATATGAACACGTCATAATAAATTATCAATAATAGTTATTTGTTGTGCGTGAGTGCAAAGTTGGTTTTTAACCGCGTGCTCAATTTTGATGACCAAAAAAAATTGATTCAAAAATTAGAATCCTGAGCGGTAGCGAGGGAATCAAAAGAGCACAAGGTGAAAAATCTATGCACTCGAGTGCAACACGAAACTTTTCATCCCCCCCAACGAGGAAATTGCAAAATACAAAAAAAAAAATACAATCACAACAGTTTCTGTTTTCACCCAGAAACTTCCACAACACCCTCCCATCAACCCAAACACACTCTCAACACCCACCCAGAAACACCCAGAACATCCACTCAGACACATCCACAGCACACATCTATCCACCCAGACACACCCACAGCATACACCCAGACACAACCACAACACCCACCCATCCATCCAGAAAAACCCACAACATTCACACCCGCAATACACACCCATCCACTCAGACACACCCAAAAAACACCCATTCACCCAGAAACACCCATTCACCCAAAAACACCCACAAAACACCCATTCACCTAGAAACACCCATTCACCCAGAAACACCCAATCACCCAGAAACACCCACAAACCCCCCATTCACCCAGAAACACCCACAAAATACCTATTCACCCAGACACACCCACAACATCCATTCAGACACCCACAACATCCACCCAGTCACACCCAAAATACTCACCCATTCACCCAGACACACCCATTCACCTAGACACACCTACAAAACATCCATTCACCCAGACACACCTCCAACACCCACCCATACACCCAGCCACACCCGCAACATTCATCTAGACACACCTGTAAGTACCTAATAAAAATTACCGTCCATAATGGAGTTCCGAGACGGTCAATCAGCTTGAGTCAAGCACGTTGATTTTCTGTATGTTTTTGTTCCGTTGCTAGCGTAAACAAATCAAACAGACCTAAATAGTAGATTTTCCATCAAGTGCACAAAACGTATCATTTTTGTCCGAGACTTTTAGCAGCCCGAGCCGAAGGCGAGGGCTGATAGTAATGTCGAGGATAAAAATGGTTTTGTGGACGAGTTAGAGACTCTGCTCTTCACTTCGATTGCGAGGAAATAAAACAGTAGTTTATCATAACATTTCTTAAAATTCAAACTAAAATTAGTACAGTTTTGAATATTGAAGGAAATTGTTCTTCCCTTTTACCATGACATCATCTTTTACCATGACATCTGTACATATGACGTAAATGTAATATGTTCCTACACATGTTTAGTAAATAAAACTATCTTTATCTTTGATACTAGGCTTGGGCTGCAGACCTATACAGCCAAGTATTAAATTAATTTTGAAATAATATTTTTCTTAAATTAATTTACTAACCTACCGTACCTGCTTGAATTAAAATTTAAATATCTTTTATGTCTTAAAAACACATTAGGCAAATAAATTTAAGTAAATAATAAAATAACAAATTCTATTTCTGAATTTCTTATTGTCTTTGGCTGCATAGCTCATTTTCTTTGCCTTAATATAGACACATTTATGAGTAGATGCGTTAATGCTCTAGAGCACAAAATTCGATTTTGTGCAGCCTATATCCTGCACAAATAAGCACTTTCAGAGCATGAGAAGTGAAAAAGCTTTTAAATGCTTGACTCAAGCATCAAGCAAGCGTTGTAGACGATCAAAATGTTTAAAGCAAGATTGACGCCAAGCTGATTGACCGTCACGGAACTCCTAGGTTTTAACAAATTTATGACGTGAAAAGAAAATGGCGCGCGCAAAGCCAATTACAAAAAAAGTACACCAAGAAGGTTCCGAGTCTGAATTTTTAACAAATTAAAATAGGTTGCATGATAATTTCGGCATCATGGAGGTAGAAATAAATAGGTATAATGATGTTTTAAATTCACAAACTCATTGCACACGATGTTCTAAATTCAAATTTGTTTTGAATAAATTCAATTTGAATTTAGAACATCGCATGCAAGTGCAAATACAAAACATATTTTTTTAATTTGTTTTTAATTCTCCCTGTTTTTTAGGGAAGGCAAAGGGTCTAGCCCATACAGTCATGTCTTTAGTACATTTATTTCATATTAATATGAATAAATGAGTGAGTAAAATAAATATATGAAATTAATTTTACATTAAAACACTTGACCGTCACTGGAAGCTTTATATTGAGAGAGCATTTCCGTTTCCGTCGAGTTTATTTTATTTTCGGTCCGTTTTCGCTACTTCCGGTGGGTGGCGCACTAGGCGGTTGCACGCCATTTTGTTTTCTTTAAACGTAGCGTGCCATTTTCTCTCATTGGCGTTTTAGTTCCCGTCGAAGTAAC
Source organism: Cataclysta lemnata (assembly GCA_963931975.1). Taxonomy (NCBI): domain Eukaryota; kingdom Metazoa; phylum Arthropoda; class Insecta; order Lepidoptera; family Crambidae; genus Cataclysta; species Cataclysta lemnata. The sequence continues at coordinate 7,739,417 of OZ008342.1, forward strand.
TTGTGCATAGCAAATCTGCTCAGGCAATTTCTGCACGTGTTTTTAAAAAGCGTTATAAAGTGAAAACTTAAAATTGTTAGTTTAAAAGTGAATAATATAAGTATAACACATTTCATTCATGTAAGTAAAAATATATTTTAACGGGTTTCCCGTTCGAATTGTACTACAAAAGTGAAACGATTTTTTCGGTTCGGTTTAAAATTTTATTCTTCTGTAATGCAAAAATTTTTTGTTTTTATAATCTAAAAATAATACATTAAAGCTGGAATAAGTTTAACTGTTAAAGATAACTCCGTGTTTCAAAATTAAGTCAGGCTTTAAATTAGTGCCTTAGTCTGTGAACAGATGGAGCATAACAGTAACACGCCAGTTGCTGAGGACGAGCCCGCGGCCGGCCCGAGCGGGGTGGCCAGGAAGCGAGCCCGCGACACCTCGTCCAGCAGCAGCAGCAGCTCCTCCAGCTCCTGTAGTTCGGGCGGCGGACGTCACGGGCGTCAGCGCCGCAAGAAAAACAAACGTTCTCGGCACTCCAAGCGTAAGATCGACAAGTTGTTCGAGGAGGTGGGTGAGCTACGTAATTACATTATTAATGCAAACAATTATACGACTGCTTGCGATGATGCTATATCGATGTGTTCAGATGAGTTATATCAACAGCATGGGCTAACTCAAGAAGTTGAAGTAGCCAACGATTATTTAAATACTAATTTTATTTTTGATATTGAAACAAAGACTAAGGAACCGTCGGTTCCAAAGACACCTGAGGTATTTTTGAAAATGTTGCTGAACGTTCAACGCTTAGGTGACACTTCGTGGTCGGAAGTTAGATACGCTGATACCCAAAAACTTTATAATCATACTCCAGGATTTACAGACTTGGAAACAAACGATGAGGTAAAAATGTATGATAATGCGCGCCACCTAATACATGCTGATAAAGCATATGCTGCCATTACCTACTGCTTGCTAAAACAAAAAGAGTCTCTTCAAGACTGTATTCGAAACTTTTTATTGTGGGCAAAGGATTCAGAGGTTAATTTTAAAAATTTGACTGAAAAAGTGGAGGAGTTAATTGTAAAGGGCGAATTTCATAAAGTATCTACTGATCTTTTACAATTAGTCTGCGGTCATAGAGCGGAAGTCATTGAAATGCGTCGTGAATCTATTACGACTCAAATAAAAGACCCTTTAGTAAAAGCATCTTTAAATAAAATACCTCCTTCAGCGGGTTTTATTTTTGAGCCTGAATTATTTACAAAAACGTTAGAAAAAGTAGGTGGCGTACGCAAAGTATTTTGGCCCTCAAAACTAGATAATAAGACGCAAACGCGTCCTGTCCAATCGAACAGCCGCCTCTCGCGGGGGCAAGGCACTCGAAATTTTATGGTTCCATCGCGTGGAATTCAAAACACTTGTACAGGCACGTACACATATAATTATGCTAACCCACCCTCGCGGGGTGGTTTTAATCAAATAAATACAGCGAGGGATCAACCTCCTAATTATTCTCATACGTACGGTAATATTCGTGGGTCATTTCACAACCGTGGCTCGCGGCCCGAACGAGACACCAATAGAGGACGTTCAAAGTATAACCGAGGAAATGTCAGAAAATATAAACAATGACTCGATACAGTTTCAAGCGGGGCAATTAATACATTATTATTCACAATGGGAAGAAATGGGCGCTCCAACAATAATTCTAAAATTAATAAGAGGTTACCGAATACCTTTTTACAGAAAACCCCCGCTTTTCTACCCAGATATAAAGAAATGCCTTTTTCAAACTCCTCATTCAGTCGAAATGACAAAAGTAATTTCAAAAATGAAAAGGCAGTTGATTCTAAAAACTGCAACGCCTTCACCAAGCTTCATTTCATCTCTTTTCCTAGTACCAAAACAAGACGGGACTGCTCGTCCTGTTTTCAACCTCAAAGCACTAAACGAATTTGTCTCAATAGAACCTTTTCATCTGATAAATATGTATCGCATACCCGATTTCCTTCAGCCCAGGGATTGGTTATGCAAAATAGACCTTTCGCAAGCCTACTTTCACCTCAAAATTGCCGAATCTCAAAGACGCTTTCTTCGTCTTATTTACCAAGAAGAGTTGTTAGAAATGACTTGTCTTCCTTTCGGCTTGAATACGGCTCCAAAGACTTTTTCCATTCTGACAAATTGGGTCGCTCGAACGTTACGAGACAAATGGAAAATGAGAATAGCTGTATATCTAGACGATTTCCTCCTAGTTCATCAGAATGCAGAAACGCTTCGCAAACATGTCGAAATCACAATACAAACACTACAAAAACTGGGTTGGCAAATAAATTTCAAGAAATCTGTTCTTTATCCTCAGAAAAATCTGAATTATTTAGGGATCATTTGGGACCCCTGGAGCAATCTCAAATCACTACCAAAAGAAAAAGAAAGAAACATCATCGAAAGATTAGAACAGACCCTCAATCAAAGAACTGTAAATGTCAGAGAACTGCAAAAGATAATAGGATTACTAAATTTTGCCAGTTTTGTTATTCCACGAGGTCGTCTCAATCACCGCCAAATGTTATTAATAATGAATTCGCTTTTGAAAAATCCGACCAGATTAATCCTCCTGCCAGAGAAGGTCAGGGGAGAACTGCAATGGTGGATCCAGAATTGCCACTTACCGTCACTCCTACATTATCCAGCTCCAACAAACTTCTTGGCAACAGATGCTTCGGACCTGGCTTGGGGAGCACAAATAAACAACCAAACGGTTTCGGGTGTTTGGTCCCAAGAGGAGAAGCAACTGCATTGCAACCAAAAAGAAATGTTGGCTATATTTTACGCACTACAGAGTCACGCTCACAGTATGAGATACAGTTCCATCCTCATACAGTGCGACAACAAGACTACAGTGGCGCACTTGCGCAAGGAAGGGGGAACCAAATCAAAGGCCCTGATGGAATTAACGTATCGAGTTTTAGATTTATTAGATCGAAATCATATTCACCTGAACATACATTACATACCAGGCAAATACAACGCACATGCAGATCACTTGTCGCGTCACCGTCAACCTCCGGAATGGCACCTGCTGCCGAGCGGCACAGAGATAGTTTTTGCCAAATGGGGCATCCCAATGATAGACCTGTTTGCGTCGGCAACAGCTCACGTAGTGAGCAATTACGTAACTCGAGATCTGACCGATCCCCACGCATTATTTTACGAAGCGTTCAGTGTGCCATGGAATTATCCACTAGCGTGGGTGTTTCCTCCACCGTTTCTAATTCCCAAGATATTGGCACACCTAACACAATCGACGGGCATATTCCTGGTAGTGGTCCCAAGATGGGAGAAAGTATTTTGGCGAGCAGACCTCCGAGCTCGAGCGTTAGCAGCACCATTCACACTGAAGAATTTATCGAAACATTTGATCGACACGTCAGCGAACCTACCGCCCCCGCAAATCGAGAAAATCGTGCTGGAAGTCTGGAAATGTGGGGGTGGTCCGATTCAATAACAACCTGGAATACTGAACAACGACTATTACTGAAAGATTCGTGGCGTAAAAGTACATTAAAATCATACGAGTCAGCCTGGAAACGATGGGTAAATTGGTCGAAATCTAAAAACATTGATTCTTCTAAACCTACCGGCTCCCAGCTAGCGCAATTTTTATCTGACTTATACCTAATTGATAAACTTTCATACAATACCATACTCCTGCACAAATCAGTAGTCTCAACTTTATGTAATGCAGAGTCCATAAGCCCTTTAAGTTCACACATTCTTGTGAAACATGTTTTAAAATCAATAAGCTTAAGGAATTTAAGAAAACCTAAAGATCCTATTTGGGATGTCAGTAATTTAGCGACATTTTTAAAAAATTACACAATTGATACAAATAATTTATTTCATACTTTACGGCATACGGCAGCCTTGCTCTTACTCTGCTCGGGCCGACGCATTCACGATTTGACTTTGCTTACTATTGATAGTTCTCATTGCATAAAATCAAATAATTATATAATTTTTTGGCCTCAGTTCGGATCGAAAACAGATAATGTTAATCATCAACAATCCGGTTGGAAATTGATCAGAAATCCGAGCAACATGAATTTAGATCCGGTGTATTGGATTGAAAGAACTATTTCATTGTTAGAGGAAAGAAGGAATACGGCAAAATCAGTAAACTTGTTTATGACAATTAGAGGCATGGCTAAGCCAGCCTCACGTGTTGTGATTGCAGGTTGGATAAAGACTTTGTTCAAAGAAGCTGGCATTGAAGCTACCCCGGGAAGCTTTCGGTCAGCTGTAGCTTCTAAAAATTGGTATAAGAATCGTTCAATTGATGAAATAATGGCGCAAGGTAATTGGCGGTCTCCTAACACCTTCCAACAATTTTATAGACGTGAGATAGCCACCACTACAAATGATTCTGATAATGTTGCACAATTATTCAAGCCTGTTACATAATCAAATTAGAATCAAATTGTTTAGAATTATGATTTAGTTAATTAAATTAGTCTATGATGATGGTTTAGTAAAATTGCATAAGATTGAAACATTGTTGTACTTATTCAATAAATATTTATCACTAAATGGAAAATATTTTTTATTTTTATTTTATCACATTGGCGTTAATTTTATTTGCATTTTAAATTGTGGCGTCACCAGGCGATAACAAACAGATCTCAATATAAAGCTTCCAGTGACGGTCAAGTGTTTTAATAGCAGCGTTTTACCTGAAATAAAACGCATATTAAAATACTTACCTCACTGGAAGCTTTCAGAATAATTCCTGCCTGGTGAAAAACATTGAGCCAATAAGAGAAAATGGCACGCTACGTTTAAAGAAAACAAAATGGCGTGCAACCGCCTAGTGCGCCACCCACCGGAAGTAGCGAAAACGGACCGAAAATAAAATAAACTCGACGGAAACGGAAATGCTCTCTCAATATAAAGCTTCCAGTGAGGTAAGTATTTTAATATGCGTTTTATTTCAGGTAAAACGCTGCTATTAAAATATGGGTGTCACTCATTTTATCGCATCTAGGGAGTGCTTGGCGCGAATTGAATGATACCAGAGTTCATGATGGCGACTGATGAGGTGGTGAAAACCACTTCAAAATTCTCAACATCAAACACATAACTAGACTTATTTTCAATGATTCTGCATAATTTCACACCATTTCGGATGCTTGTCCATCAAAACAACATCACTTTCACTGCACAGTCTGCACAAAATCCACTTTGAAAAACATCATCAAAACTATCGGGGCCTCTATGGTGTCGAATTTATTAAGCAAACCTTTTTAATTTGTTAAATATTCAGGTTCGGAACCTTCTTGTTGTAGGGTAGACCGGGTACAATAGTAACACGGGTTAATAGTACCATCGTCGATATTTCTACTACTGAGCTCAATTTTGCATGTGTGAGTGTGCCAGCATACGCACTACTTGAGCCCCGAGGCGCCCCTCAGTCGCCAGCGCGCGCGCTCTGAAACGGAGGTATTATTGGAGGATTTTTGATTTTCGGCAAGCCGCGGTAAGTTTTTATGTAAAATATTATTGACTGTAACTCGTACTACCAGACTCTTCTCGACAAGTAATTGTTGTTGCTAGTTTAGACGGTTATTAAAGTTTTGATTTATGGTAAAAATAGAAACTATAAGTTTAGAATTATGTGACTATTAGATGTTTTTTTCTAAATTAGTTACTTTGGTGCAATTGTACCAACATTGTCGGGGTCATTAGTACTGGTACAATTCACCCCATGGTAGAAATAACCCCATGGTAATAATAACAGAGTAAAAAGATAAAAGATAGATACAATATGCAATTACGTATTAGATAATATATTTTTGTTTTAGATGCCACGAAATAGAATAAAAAAGACGGATAAGGGTCAAGAGATACTTTGTTGTATGAACAAGCATATGATGAGACTTTAAAAGATATATACCGATACCCCGGAAAAAGATGCTATACAAAAAGAAGCGGAGCAAGCTGAAAAAAGAAAGAAAGCCAAACAAATTAAAAAGAATCTACAGCACCCGGGAACATCTAAAGGGATAAAATGTGATTCCAGTCAGAAAAAAAAGGCGGCAACAAAAAATGACTCTGAAAGCAGTGAAGAAGAAGAAGAATGGTTTTTGGAACCTTATAGTTTCAGTCGCCCTAATGAAATGTGGATCCAATTCGCTAAATGCAGATTATGAGCACACGAGGAATGTACACCTTAGGAGTCTATTTATGTTTGTCACAATTGCGAGTCTGACTAATATTTTTTTTAACAGAAAGTAATTAAAAATCTATAAGGGTCAATTGTACCTCCATACTAACACATTTTTGTTGATTATTTATATTTTATAATTGTTATAAGGCTAGTTAATAGCTAATATGCTAAGTGTGAACCAAAGTCGATTATATGTTAATAGAAACTGATTTTATTTTTGTTCGAAGTGAAGAATTGTTATGTTAATGTTATTACATTATATTTATGTTGATTTAAAACACTAATCTCACAATATGTTTGTTTCTAATTTTTAAGAATGATTATAAACCCATATAAGACTTCAAATAAATGACTGAAAAATATGGTTAATGCCTTTATTCGAGTTTTATTACCCTATGCAGTAGTGGTACAATTAACCCTTAAAAGGGGTCATTTGTAGCACTAGCCATAATTTCATTCAAAGTCAATTTTGACCACGTTTTGTTCAATCTAGGCCAACTTTAGAGATTATCTTTGGTAGATAGTAAGCTAAGGCTGTAAAATAATAATATTTAAAACAAAAAGCGACAGTGGAATTTGTGTAATCAACCGATGTTTAGAAAATGGTACTATTGTCACCGGTCTACCCTACTTTTTTTATTAATTTGCTTTGCACGTGCGCGTCTGGGTGGATGTTGTGGTTGCGTCTCGGTGGATGTTGTGGGTGTGTCTGGGTGGATGTTGTGTGTGTGTTGGGTGTGTGTGTTTGATCCCATCCTGGATGTGGAAGTATCAGGGTGTAAATAGAATTGACTGAAACTTTTAATAATGTGATTGTATTTTTTTTGCATTTTGCCATTTCCTGGCTGAGGGGGATGAAAAGTTACGTGTTGCACTTGAGTGCAAAGATTTTTCACCTTGTGCTCTTTTGATTCCCTCGCTAACGCTCATGATTCAATTTTAGAATTCTTCGCTAGCTCGGTCATCAAAATTGAGCACGCGGTTGAAAAGAAACTTTGCACTCACGTAAAACAAATAACTATTACATTTCATTTCGCTGACCTACCGTAATAATTTGAGAAAGCATTTTTCTTCCCACAAAGCCAATTTAGCTTGAATCTTAGCGTCATGAATATGAAAGAGCTTTTGACCCATCTTATACCTTTGAAGGGTATTTCGATAGCAATATCTCTAAGGCCTCTGAATATAGTACACTGCCCTACTAAGCTGGGTTGGTTTCTTTGAAATGTATAAAGCAAGCGGACCTAACCTAAGGGCTCTTGGGAACAGAGAGCTTACTTAAATAATGGTCCTTCGAGGCTTCTTGTAACTTGTTGGAACTTAAGCGAAATATTTTACCACATTTTATCAGTCGTTACTGAATCTTGTTGGCACATTTAATTACTTACTTATTTTATTTATATGAACTACAGATTAAGTAAGAAAGGTCGCATATTGTAGACTGTGTTTGGCATTGTTATTATTAAACCCGACGTTTCGATTTCTATAATATCTGTTATATATTTAAATCACTTTAATTTAATATTTTATATGGTCCGATTTTATTTAAACGAAGCTCACAGCGTCTATGGTTCTGGCAGTATGAGGGCCGTGTTCTGATTTAATTATTCTGATAACCAAGCAGGTGGTATATTCTTCTCAAGGTACCAGTCTTCTATGTGACCAAAATTATTCCACGATGTTATTTTGCGAGAGTGACAAAAGACGTAAACATCTAGGTAAATAAGTTACTAATTCCATGTTATTAGGCAATTTGCGTCAGTTTCTCTGTTTCTTTAATAAGTGTATGATTTTTTAAGGCAATCGGTGTATTCTAGCCCATATAATACGATGTTACACAGCTATATACTCGTGTGTTTTCATTCGGCCTATTGGAAAATAGCCTCTTTGATGTTGCCTTCAATTACAGACCAATGTGAATCAGTTTTTCGTGAAGCGATATTCGTTTGAAGACCAGGGAACAATTTTACTTCTTTTTCATTTTACTTTATTTCTGAGCTGATATCATCAGCAAAGAAATTACCTTATCTGTTTTTATCAAACGACATGTGGTTATATTTAGTATATGTAAATGTTGAGATCATCATCTAACTCTACATGCTTAATACTTTTAAATTGAATTATTTTACCTATCCTTACTAGCTATAGTTATAGCCATCATAAACTTAATGGGGTCAGCGCAGAATATTAATGTCCTCTTTCTCCACTCTGTGTTCTATAACTGGCTATCCTCATTCACAGCCAAGACAAGAGGTCAGTCATAGTAAATCGTCAAAGATGAATACTTATCCTGATACCCAAATATATTATATTTATGTTTGTATGATAATAAGGTACTTACTGTGTATTTGTAAAAAATAAAATTGAATTGACAAAATTTTCTAATCATAAAGATTTTGGTGGTTAGAAAAAGAACCTGCCCGGATAGCAGCGGACGCGGGTTCGATTCCCGCATCAAGACCATAATTTTTCGAAATTCTTTTTCTAAACACCAAAATCTTTGTTTATACAAATTTTTCTAACTTTTATATAATGTTGAAATTAAAATCGAATAGATTTCTTGTCATGTTACAAACTTCACAAAAATAGTACCAAACTGTTTCAATAGATGGCGTTACATAAGTTGTCTTCGAAACTACATTTGTGTAACACGGAGAGCAGCGATCAGCGAAACTGCTAGGGAAACATTAACTGTCTGTGTGGCTGCAGATACTACGTTATTTGTTTACTAGGGAGTTCTGAGTCCGTTCTAGTTGTAATGAATTAAAGGCAGCTCCAATAGCAGTTTAGGAAGTCGTTTAGCCGCTCCCGGCGCCCGCGGTGTTGCTCTCCTAAAATATTACGTTCACCTTTGCACCCGTAAAGTGCAAACTGTTGTACGGTATCCGAGTGGTTCGATCCAATAGGCACTGAGTTTGCAGTGGTAGAAACAATTTTAGGAGACGTACAACCTACCCGTGATAGTTTATTTATGCATTTCTGCTTCATGGGCGAAATAAAATTGGCAAATTCTTTTAGCATACCAGAGAATTTTTTTGTGTGTGTTGCGTTACGAAATAACATTTTCAGTATTTTACAGGGTCACTTTTGATGACCCTAACAAATAATCACTGATATAATTATTTATAAAAATAATTTAGGATTAGAAGATTCGTTAATAGTCACTTGTTATCAGATTATACTTGTGATTGATGACGCCATTGCTATTTTTGCGTTTTGGCGGAAATTTTAAATTGCATCATTCAAAACACACAGATGCCATTGCTATTTTGGCGTTTTGGCGGAAATTTTAAATTGCATCATTCAAAACATGTTTTTTCTATCAAAATTGAAAGTTTTACAAAAATATAATTGATTTTGGGTAAAGTAGACACGTAAGAAAAACATGGAGTAGTTTGTCTGTTTTTTGATTCACAGAGGAACTCAAAATAATATATTTTTTGGTCACCCATCCATCCAATCATCAACCTTACGCAATCGCAGGCTGAGCGCGCAAAGTCACTGCGCTACCAATCTTATAATTATTTCTTAACATGAATATGTATAAGTATACCTATATAATATGTATATCAACAGATAGAGATAGCCCACCAGGCAATCGCTGTTATTTTTGGCTAAATAACAGAAAATGCAGAGCAACAAAACTTAACATCAGTGTAATTGTATACTATTTATTTGTTGTTTTAACTATAAATTATAATCTTTATAAAGAATAAAGTAATTGTAGTATTATTTTTTCTCTTATATTTTACATTGGAGAGGTGCTAATGAAAGTAATTGTAGTATTATTTTTTCTCTTATATTTTACATTGGAGAGGTGCTAATGAAAGTAATTGTAGTATTATTTTTTCTCTTATATTTTACATTGGAGAGGTGCTAATGAAGAATAAATGAGCAGTCGTAAGATCGATGAAAGGATTGGGATAACAACATACCAGTATTTAATAAACAACTTTTTTTGTAAACAATTAAAAAGATTGCATCATTGAAAACACCACAACAGTGCCGCTTCCGCTCCTGTTCAAATATTTTTTTGTTTATGTTTAATTAAATCGACCCCAGGGTTCATTCAATTTTGAGCCGTTCCTGTAATCCATAGCCTATTCTTCATTTCCACGATAAGAAGGATAGAATACACAATGAAATTACTTTGGAGCATGTATCCCGGATCAACGAGTAAACACCCCTCTTTTTAAAATCATATCAATGCGCCAAATTGCAGCCATGGAACCTAAAGAAAAAAGGAACATATTGAGCTTATTGAAACTTAAATTTTAAAAGCAAAGCTCACTGAAAATTTTGCTTTGCAAACTTTATCTTTCAATGAAATTACAAAGAAAAATTTCGACAATTATGTCCGATGCTTGGACAGGGATCTGTACAGCATCAGGGGAAGTAAAAATTATATTCTGCTGTGCCTTTACCATACGGTGATTTATTATAGATGATTATTATGCCTTCAATAATTGGTGATATACATACAGTCAGGGACGAGGCGGGCTGCCGCCCATTCCTCGTTTATTTCATAACCCTAAGCCGCTTAACATTACCTGCCCGGCTAGCATGACCATCCAAACACGATATGATATAGCTATTTATCGCGTTGAACTTACAAAAATCATTAGATTTTCTACAGTTCAAGGCTATAAATGGCTAAATTATAAAGCATATTTGGCTATAACATGTAGTTATAGCCATTTATCTCTTTTAACTGTCAAAAATCCAATGTTTTTTGACTGTTCAACGCGATAAATGGCTTTATCATATCGTGTTTCGGTGGTCATGCTAGCCGGGCTGGTGAAATAAAGGTGTTGATAAACCTGTACCGCGTTAAAGACGTGATTTGATGTTATATACCTATTTTAGGAAGTAGTTTTATCTTCTAGTTTTATCGAACTCAAAACTTTTGGGTTTACATACAGTTTTGGAAATTATACGCAAGTGTGGACAGTTATTTTCGTAGTTCTCAAACAACGGCTCCGGCAGACCTAATGTGGTGCTTTTAATGTAATTTACAAGAGAAAATATTGCTTGTTTAATTAAACTTTTGTTCCGCTGACAACGGTCGAACAGTCCAATGTCACATTGGAGGTAACGAGTTATGTGGTTTGGATTCAAAATAAAACTTTGTTTTGTCATTGTTGGTGGAAAGCGTAGAGTAGCTTTATGGCCTCCATATCATACCTATAACTAGCGGACCGAACTCGATTGTTTTAAATTTTTGTTGAATCCCAATTGGCAGGGGAAAGACGGACCAGAGAGATACCTACAGTAGAGAAGACGGAAACTTCCTAGAATATCATTAATACGGGGTAAAAACAACTATATAGGGGAAGGTATCCTTTCGACTCTTTTGAGTTTATATTCATTTTTTAAATAGATATTTTACAGTAAGTCTCTTAAGTATGTCTACTGTCTAAAACTGTTAGATGGCTATTGCAATTCCTTGGGTACATAAAAAAAATATTTACATACGAGAGTACCCGCTTAAGGCTGTATACCCGCTTTTGGGCCACCTTCCCCTAGGCACAGCCTGATAAAAAAGTGATGGTGCAATATTTTACTGAGTATTAATAATACTACTATCAGTATAGTTTTAGGGCCTGTTTTACAATCGACAAGTAAGTTCTGAGTAGCTTACTTGGCAGATCATTAGACAGTTGTAATATATGTATCATCATCATCATCAGTCAGCCGAGAGCCGCCCACTGTTGGGCATAGGCTAGTAATATATGTATAATATTTGTAATGCCGATAAATGGCAATAGGCTCGCCACCTATTACATGGGACCTAACATAATTGGCGAAGCGTGGGTGCTAGTTCACCTCTGCCTACCCCTTCGGGAATATAGGCGTGAATTATGTATGTATGTATGTATATTTGTTAATTGAACTGCCAAGTAAGCTACTCAGAATTATTTACTTGTCGATTGTGAAACATCGTTTTTGGTCTCCACTCCACTTTGGACTCCTCTCACGCTAGCCTGGGAGCGAAATGTTTTCTTTCCGTCACCAACCTTTTACTTTCGCGGAGCTCGCTAGCGTAGTGGCATAGCGCGCTTGGCCTGCGATTGCGTAAACTAAGCAATGTCGCTAAGGCCGGTCATTGGATGGGTGACCAAAAATTTATTATCTCGAGTTCCTCCGTGCTTCGGAAGGCACGTTAAGCCGTTGGTCCCGGCTGCATCTGCAGTTGTTAATACCCAGCAACCCGCACTAGGCCAGCGTGGTGGGTATGGCCCAATCTCCCTATATTCTTCCATCCATAGCGAAGGCCCGTGCCCCACCAGTGGGGACATTAAAGGGCTGGTGATGATGATGACCAACATTTTAAAAAGTAAAATTCTTCCATTAGTTGCAAATAGAAAACACTCAATTTTCGAATGTCATAATAGTCATCATTACATTTTGTATGTATATGGTAAAAAGGTGAGCGACCATTCCGCGGCAATGGTGCATCATCAATTACAGAAAGTCCACACGAGCAATCATTATAGGAAGGACGCGAACGACATTTGCCCTCCCAAAAATAGGATCGAGCAAAATTGTTTGCACTAACACAAGAAAGGGTTGATAAATGCTAGAACGTAAGCCCCAAGTCGTCGAATTGAACCCCACTCACCTTTCTTTGTTGCTTGACCTCAGTTAGAAGATATATATTGGAAGGATCGGCTTTCCGTTTAGTTTCATATTTAACGTACGTCCGAAAGTACCTAGCACCTCCATTATTATTTAGGTTATTCAGCAGTGTGAAAGGACTAATAAAGTTCTTTAATTAAAATGAGTTCTTGTGCACTCCAGATACTAGTGCAAGTGATTGTACCGTGTGGTGACGGATTAGTATACACGCATGATTGTATCGCCGTTTCTGTGCATGTCGTAAGAGCGGACTAAGGGCATCGTAATATCTCTACGAAGGGAAGGAGACCTCTAAATAACACCCTACACAAACCGGTCTGGTAACCGTGGTATAGTATGCTGATTCCTCCTTGTTGAGAAGAGACCCGTGATGTATAAATGGATGACACTAGATAATGGTAGTTGTATTTCTCAAGATATAATATTATACTTCTTATTATCAACTCTTCAATATCACTACTAGGATATAGGTATGCCGTAGTATATATAGTAAAAGGTATCACAATAAAAAACAAAGCATAATGAAAATGTGATATTTTGTAATTGGAATTGGATTCTCTTGAACATTCCATTTTGCTAGGAAGTAGGATATAATTAATATTGCATAATATACGATTGGCGTTTTGTCACAAATAAAGGGCTTATGATTGAGAGTTTCACATTCATATTTTTAGAAATTACTTTATGTTCGAAAATTTCGAATGTAGGTAGGTACTTGTCCTTTGAAATCGTTCTGTTGAAACTCCAAATATCACATTATATAGAGTTTTACTCATACAAGTGTGCATTTCTAAGTTAAATGATATAGCGACGCACGTATTCAAAGGTTAGCCCGTGGAGTTCCCATTAGAGGATTCTAATCCGTTCAATTAGTTATGAGATTAATGTATTATCCTGGTAAAATCAGTTGAGCCGATAGTATGCATAGTTCTATATATTGCATGTTTGCGAGTAATGCGATCATACTGGGATTCAGTATACTACAGTCTACGTATTAAGACACGATTTTAGGAAAATTTCTAAAGAAGGATATTAAAATGATATCAGTATTTTTTTTAATGTATTGACATCTATTGAATGGGAATGCCTTGTAAGCTATGCTATACCGGATTAAAAATAAAATAATTATAAGTTTGCAATGGCTTGGATTTGGCCCGCGAACTCTTGGTTCACGGCGAGTGTGTTTGAGTGTCAGGTGTGACATAGAATATTGTCCTAATGCGGGAATCAAACTCTCGCCCTCCGCAATCTAGGAACCTGCCTATAACACTCGGTATGGTGATGCCTTGTACAATATCTAGCAAAATTGGGAGGTGCGAGTCCAGGTGTTATGAGGCTCGTCCCTATTATACCTACATACATACATAAGTCACGCCTATATCCCCGAAGGGGTAGGCAGAGGTGAACTAGCACCCACGTTTCTCTAATTATGTTAGATCCCATGTAATAGGTGGCGAGCCTATTGCCATTTATCGGGCACAAAAGTCGTAGTACTATTGCTAGGTGGTATAAGAGGAATGCTGCTGCCCATTCCTCATCACTGATTTATCCTTAGTCGCCTTGTAAGACACCCACGGAAGAGATTTGGGATGGTGACAATTGTATTCTACTCTGCCGTCACCACGCGGCGTATTATACCTATAGCTTACAAATATACTGGTGGTTGTATGTACCTATCTATTATATATTCGAAAAAGGTTACGTTCTCCTTGCAGTTAGGAATTGAGAAAAATGGAAAATGGTGTCAGATGCGCGTAGCCTAAGTGAGCGATAATGAAGATTGGTGTACCTACCTACCCCTTTATTTTTATTTATGCGCGGCACGGCGGCAGTGGGTCCGAAATATGTATTAGGAGATTAGGACACAAGCCGAAAACCCGTACATACAATAATTTTTCATTGCAAAATTAAGTTCTAATGTAGATATTTGATTAGACCACGCAAGGTTCCTAAGTTTTTGTGGATCTGTGTCGTTTTTTATTTGAATAAGCTATTAGTTTTGTGACGAAAACCGTAATATTAATGAGATATATTATTTGTTTTTTGTAACAATCAAGTGTACTACATAATTATTTTAATAGTGCTTTACCATTTAATTGTACTGTAAATAAATAAGTAACTATACCTAGCGAGTTAATTAAAGACTAGAATCAATTGAGTAGGTATAACAGCCCGAGCGACCACTCCAGTTATCTAGCAAGTGAATGCGCCTAATACCAGGAGACTTTTTGGTCACTGAAATAATTTTTGGAATGATAATACCTACTTGACCCAAATGTATGAAACATCTGTTATTTTTTTCGTGGAATTTGGACTTGCTCCCATAGTGAAATTGGTTCAGTTTGATGGTCGGAACGAATTCCAAAAATTTTTGCAGTGACCATCAAGTCTCCTGGTATATCGTAGCGGCCCCATGTTACTGCCCTGAATAATTCTCGGATCAAATAACGCCTTTTCCTGCTCGAGTGTTACATTGAATTAGGTTGGTGATACAACGCGCCCACTTGCTCCGACAAAGCGACTCACCTGAGATACGCAATGAAGACCAACCGACCGTAAACGATTTCATTGTTCACAGACGAAAAGTTTTATTATTGGTTTTTCGATGTAACGCTGCCTGGTATTGATGGGTAGGTACTTACAACAGCTTAAATGAATTGTCTTCTAATATTTCCAAATTCAATACAGATTCAGTGGAAACGTTTGACAATGGGGACCAATTTGTTGGAAAGATATTAAAACATCAATATTAAAACGTAGCAATGATCTACAAATAAGTTGTTGCGTTAATAATGCAACGATAAAGTAAAACAGTCGAATTTGTCGTAGATGTCAACGAATTGAGAAAATTGTCAGTGTCATTGTGAATACGACCCCTTCTTAAAGGAGAAGTTAGAAATAGGTAAAGTCGAGAGTTAAATTACGAGACTATTTCGAAAAGCAGACAATGATAGAAATTCCCATCTAGGTTAATTGGATTTAGGCTATTTTGTTAATTCGACTGAAGGCAGAACGCTCTACTCTTAAAAGCCAATAAGTCATTTAACTTTCATAACATCAAAAGTCTTGGAGGTTGTAATGGTCTCAAAGAGAAATTTTCATTTCGAATAATGGCTGTAATTGATATCAATTAGGCTCTGTCGCCACTTTATCAAGCTATTGAATTTTATTTCTTGTAGTGTATTGTGTATGAAGTGTAGTGTATCTATAGCGGTAGGTGGTTCAATGCCGTGTGGTGACGGCAGAGTAGAAAACAATTGTCACCACCCCAAATCTCTCCCGTGGGTGTCGTACAAGGCGACTAAGGATAAATCAGTGATGAGGAATTCAGAGGAGCGTTCCTCTTATACCACCTAGCAATAGAACTGCGACTTTTGTGTCCGACAAATGGCAATAGACTCGCCACCTATTACATGGGACCTAACATAATTGGCGAAACGTTGGTGCTAGTTCACCTCTGCCTACCGCTTCGGGGATATAGGCGTGATTTATGTATGTATGGTTATATGTATTGTAATAGAGCTCAGTTTCCCGCATTGCGAGTAAAGAGCATAGTTCAGGTTTCGCACCTTTCACATCCCGTGAGTGTTGTAAAGGCGACTAAGAGAGTTCTTTAGATCTATTGCAGATCACACCCGGGTTTTTCGTGGTTCGAAAAGAAGAAGAAGAGGTTTTAAGTATTACCAATCCATACGCTACACACATTGGGCACATCAATCGCAGTATTGCTGGGTTGTGTTGTTGTACCAAATACGCTTTGTAGCAATACGCATCATGTTTATGTAACCCTTAGTCGCCTAGTACGACCCCCTTGGGATTATAGGTAGTGACGATTGTATACTGCTCTGCCTTTATCACAAGGCTATTTAGTAGATATTTACTATTTATTTGAGACTAAATAAAAACAGGTAAGCATTGTAATTCTTCTCGGGTAGAAAAGGAACGCTTACCAAGTTGCCTATTAAATCACCGTGACCGTCATCTGGTTAAGAATAGCCCCGGAAAATTCGTTCCTCTTACTCTTTAAGATAGCATCCCTGATAAATTGTTTTCGGCGAAGTTTGTAAATTCAAGCAAGGGACCACTTTGCTGTTTAAATAAGCCATATTTTGCCCAGATTAGGCCGCCAGTGTAGAAAATTAATTCTCTTACATAAATAGAAACGAAGAATAAAAAGTCAAAATATGTGACAAATAATGTTATTGATAAACTATCATTTATTTTAAACAAATAATATCATTGTTCTTGTATTTTTCGACTGTACTAATGTAAAAGAAAACAGTTTCATTCAACATTTGACCAGAAAGGTTAAGCACGCCATCTATCGGTTAAATTTTGAATTAACATTCCGGCCAGATTGATTAATTGATTGTAACAAACATACGTATGTATGTATTATGTATGTATGTAACAAACATACATACATACATAAATCACGCCTATATCCCCGAAGGGGTAGGCAGAGGTGATCTAGCACCCACGTTTCGCCAATTATGTTAGGTCCCATGTAATAGGTGGCGAGCCTATTGCCATTTATCGGGCACAAAAGTCGCAGTACATTGCTATTGCTGGGTGGTATAAGAGGAACGCTGCAGCCCATTCCTCATCGCTGATTTATCCTTAGTCGCCTTGTACGACACCCACGGGAGAGATTTGGGGAGGTGACAATTGTATTCTACTCTGCCGTCACCACACGGCTTTTGATTGTAACATGATCGTTCAATTACCAAAAACGTAATAAGATTTTCTTAACGTTTCTCTCTCTTTTATAATTATGGAGTGCTGAAACATTTTGACAATTGCTGGAAACCTTAGTTAGGGCTGGCTGTCTCCAAAACATGGACCACGTTTTCAAAAAACTAATATAATTAGATCGTTATACCAAAACCTTGTTGTTTGTCTGTTCATATTCCGTTTTTCAGGGTAGTAAACTTGTCTTTATTTATTTGGGTCACAAAATTGATCACGTTTTCTCTGTCTGTCTCTCTGTTCTCCTTTCGTCTTCTAATTATCATTAAAAGCTGTAAATGTAAGCAAATTATACCAATTATTCTGATAAAGTATGCTGGTAGTGGCGATCATAATATTTCGTTTTACGGTGGGGGCGGAGCTCCTCTTGAATACGGAGTGCCAGTTAAGGACTTTTAACGAGCGCTTACTTACCGCCAAACACCCTCTGGCAATGACGAACTCAAATGAAAATGATGAAGTGTCGTACAAGGCGACTAAGGATAAATCAGTAATGAGGAATGGGCAGCAGCGTTCCTCTTATACCACCCAGCAATGTACTGCGACTTTTGTGCCCGATAAATAGCAATAGGCTCGCCACCTAATACATGGGACCTAATATAATTGGCGATACGTGGGTGCTAGTTCACCTCTGCCTACCCCTTCGAGTATATAGGCGTGATTTATGTATGTATGAATTTTTCTTTAATTGGAGAAATAATATCGAAGAAATTTTATATCTCTCACTAACTTGGTAAGTTAAGAATTTTTACATAACGCTTAGGGTAGATTTCAAAGAAAATGACAGTAATCTAGTATTCTAGCACCTAGCCAAACTAAAGTGCACTACCAATTTGCGGCGTAGTGTAAAGTGCTCGTAAATTAGATGATGGACTGAGAGGGCAATAAGAGCTCGCTTCGCTCACAGCTGGATAGGTGTTCTAAGTAGTATAGTAATAAAGGTTCTATTGGTTATATTGGAAGAGACAACTCAAAAACAAAATGGCATTTAACAGCAAAAGTTCGAAAAATTATAGCCTTAATTTCTTTATTGGGAGGGTATCAGTTGGCTTAAAACGTGAAGGTTAGAGTTAACTAACGTCTTGGTTGGCCGTGTGGTGACGGCAGAGTAGAATACAATTGTCACCACCCGAAATCTCTACCGTGGGTGTCGTACAAGGCGACTAAGGAGAATCAGTCATGAGGAATGGGCAGCAGCGTTCCTCTTATACCACCTAGCAATGTACCTACTGCGACTTTTGTACCCGATAAATGGCAATAGGCTCGCCACCTACATGGGACCTATCATAACCTGCGAAACGTGGGTGCTAGTTCACCTCTGCCTACCCCTTCGGGGATATAGGCGTGATTTATGTATGTATGTATGTATGTACAATTTTCTTTAATAATCAACAATTGCTATTAAATGCAATTGTTGTTTTTCTTTTTGTAACAATTTTCTTTGTACAAATTTTTCTAACAATGTTCAAATTTAAATCAAAATAATGCCATTTATATCGTCATTATACGGGAAAATTACGTTTCTGGTATAAAATTGTTTCCTTATTAAAGTGGCAGTTATGAACTTAAACTTCGACCTCAAGGGAGCATACAATCAGATTTCCTGCAAATGATTCATTTTTAAAATGAAAATGTCTCGGTCGTCCCCATTTTAGGCATATACCCGCTTTGGGCCAGTAACAATAACTACCGCCGCCGTGATCTAGTGGTTCGCCCACCGGAATGAAGATCCAGAGGTCCCGGGTTCGATCCCCAAATATTTGTGCATAAATATTTGGGGATCGAACCCGGGGGGTAAAAATTTGTGCATGGTTTGGTTGGTGTTAGGACTTCTTTGGAGTCCGCCTGGCTAGCTACCACCATCTTAAATCAAAATCTGCCATAATAATAATGTTAACAGCGTTATTGTGTTCCGACAATGTATGATAAGATAGCCAGCTCTGTGGTTGAAGGTTCCAGGTGAAGCTCGATTTCTATCGTTACTTACATCAGGTGAGATCAAGGGCTTCCCAGTCTAACATAAAAAAAAACAGATGAATTGTAAAACAGAACCTTTTCTTAGCTCAGAAAGCAATTACAAAAGATCACCTTTGTCCCAAGCAAACCAATTGGTCGGTCCTGGTCCCTCGTCTTAATTGAATTCTGAAGTTACGACCGTAGTAGTGTTTGTCGAACACGGGGGCGGGTGTCCCAAGTAACCTCCCCTTCAGCTAATAAATGGGAACTGCATTAATGACCATTATTCTACGAGTACCTGCTAAGTCTCCCTTAATATCTGGATTTAAGCGTCTCACAGACAGACGCGGTCAGCTGTGGCGGTTGTAACGTAGGTTTTTTTTTTTTTTGATGGACCTAGGCTGTTGGCCGAGAGGCCTTTACAGCATCTACCGGGTTTTTTGGGGAAGGCGAAGACCTTGACCTAAAGCCAAACGTGTCCTCAAGCCTTGCAGTCGAGCACTCGCTGTGAGGGTGCCTTCACAGCAGGCGTCCCCCGTGCGGGGGCGGCATCTCCCGAGGGAGATATACTGCCGCGGAGAGCCTCGCAGGGTGCCCGAGTCGGAGCTTGGATGCCGATCCAAGGCCTGAGGGTGCCTCTAAAGGCGCGGACCTCGGCTCAGGGGTGCCGTGTAGTGGGGGGAGGGGGCGAGAAGCGCCCAGGGACACGAGTGTACCTGGTAAAGCGCCTTATGTGTAGACCGGGTCTTCGCACTCTTATACGACGGGTGCGGTGTGTAGGTAAGGTGTGTGTGGTGTGTTCGGCTCTTTGGTTGGCCTGTGTGATTGAGTCATCCGGATCGATGAGGACGTTTTTGGGCCTACGGAAGGCCCGCTCTACATTGGGCAACGGAGAAGGTAACGTAGGTAACATAAGGACATTACTCAAACCAGCGCGGTTTGTTCGGGTTCGCCACCGCCACCGTTCCGCCATCGCTGCTGTTGGAGTGAGGCTTAAAGCCTTATCCCCGAATACAAAACTCCTCAATGTTTGAGTCCTGCTTATTGTCCATTTAAGTATTGTCAAAATTGACGTTTTGCCATACAAATTCTAGCAGGTATTGTACAGTTAACTTTCTAAGTGGTGCTCAAAATTTGAGCAGCGTTTCTGTATTCGGGGGTATGTTATGTTACCTACGTTACAACTGCCCGCCACCGCTACCGCCAACGCTGACAACGTCTGTCTGGGAGACGCTTTATTGTTGATGTAAATAGCTTAGTTGTAATTTAATTATATTCCCAACCTCTCATACTTATCATTACCACCAGCCTTTTAATGGCTCCAGTACTGAGGCACAGGCCTTTCTTTCTGTGGACAGTAGAATATAGAGAGAACAGGCTATAACTCACTGCCGTTAAAACGACAGCAGATGCAGCCGTGACCACGGCTTAACATGCCTTTCGATTCAATGAGCAACTCTAGGTAATGCATTTTCGATATCCAATGACTCGCCTTAGCGAACATTGCTTGGTTTATGTAATAGAAGGCCGAGCGTGTTAGCGACTGAGCTATCAAGCTTCTGCATATACTCATACTTAGGTATATTGATCTAACCAAGTATTTTTTTTTGTATATTTTTTTTTAAGTTTCGGCAGGCAACTCTCATCAGTTCGGTTCATATCCAGAGCTCTTTTCATTTCCGAACGCTGTTAAAATCTTAGTAACCATAGGCCAGTAAAAAATATGAAAAATTGAATAGCAACTCAGCTGGAAACTGTATTTATTTCTCCAAAAAAAAGAAACCACATTTTATGGTTTTACAGCTGTGAAGGACTGTGCTGTTGAAAAACCACCACTTCTTCTTCGAATGTGGGTTTTTGAATTTTGAATCTTTTGTCGCTCAATTGTAATAAAGTCCTCTTTCAATAATATTTCATTCCATTTATATTCCAATTAGATATACTGATAGAAAAGTTTTTCAAACAGTTTTAGGTTTACATTTTTAGGTCCAATTTCATGAGAGTAACGAACAGTAATTGAACACTGGCGTAGTTTCTCCATAGTGTTGAGCATCGAATGTTCCTACTTAGACGTAACTAATAGATCCTGGTTAGCCAGTGAGCGGGGTATTAAAGAGATATATTCGAGCTCAGCTAAGGAGTGAATCCGTGATCTATGTTCGTTAGTTAGAATTAATTGTGCTCACTTGTAAATAAATTAATAGCAATTGCTCTACTATACAATATGTGACTTTTTTCTATACATTCCTTCATCACCAGCACCTTTCCGGTGTGATGGGTGATATTAATTAAAAGAGAGTGGAAGGCTTGATATGAATGGAAGAGGAAACATACTGCGCCGACACCAAATAAACTAAGAATAGAAAACGAAGATGATAGAATATTTTCGTTAACTTTCAACTAGAAAACCAGGTAATAATTAAATAAAATAGTACAATCTGCATATAACCAAGATATTTGAACTATCGCTAACTGGACAAAATACTACGTGGCATTAATACCAAGACAAGTTACACGTACAAGAAATTGTAGGTACTGGTTTGCAATTAAATCTTTCTGTAGGCGTTCGAAGTTAAGCGTAAAATTGCGAAGAAAACTCCCACAAAGTTACGGCGAACCGTGCAACCGACCTCTTGAAAATTCAGAAAACTTCTTTCGCATCGGCGAAAGGAACAAAATTAATAACAAATGCGCCCATAAATATGTCGACCGTAAAAACTTATACGGCCATAATCGTAAAAGCAAAGCGGTGTGCAGGCTCGATAAAACCGACACACTTACAAACTGGACAGTAAAAGTGCGCCGCACTTTCCCGGAACTTCGCCGAGAATTGTGAAAGAGTTCCCTTCGACAGCTCCCAATACCCCCCGGTGGGAGTACAATCGAAAGTTTCCGAATTTTTTACGGACACCTTCGGAACTGAACAACAATAATGCTGACAATGATAAACAGTCCGAACTTTCGGGGTCGGACATGTTAGAGTTTGCCTTTGAAACGCGAGTACGGCTGGGACGCTTTTTTTGTACATAATGTATAATATTATGTTATGAACACATAGGTAAATATTATTACGGGACGGAAATCGCTATCGAAATATTTTCCGTAAACTTTTGACAGCTTGAATGACTTTCTGGCTTGACATTTAAAACGAGAATTTATGGACGTTCCAGCGTATTTCTAACTATTGGAGCTTTTGGAGAATCTTTTACTCTAATATGACAGACGTTAGTTTTTGGGATTGATCAACCTATCCGCTCATTTTTGATTCTTGTGATGAATGAATGCTTAGAAAAGAGGCGTAAAGAATTATGCCGAGAGACCGTCGAAAGGAGAAAGTTATTAGGATGACAACATTCCGACCCATACTGCTCAAGGTTTTGGCATAAGTTTTACAGCCGATCGTCTGCCTGACACCAACCCTCTTCTTTAAATAGGAATTAACTCCTCTTCTCTCTGCCCTGTTCCCAGTATAGACTGGGGTCGGCGCAGTATGTTTTTTCTTTCATTAATATCGGTCAGACGACATCAAGCCATCCACTCCATTTTGATTCATATCATCCATCACACCGTAAAGGTGCTAGTGATGAATGAATGTATAGAAAAGAGACGGAACGGATCATGTCGAGAGACCGATGAACGGAGAGAGTGATTGGAATGGCAACATTCCATTCCATACTGCTCAAGATTTTGGCTTAGGTTTTACAGCCGGCCGCCAGCCTGACACTAACCCTCTTTGGGTATGCTGTTGTTGGTGGTTTACCCTCCACCATTAGGGTGCCCCAGGGTGCTTATTGGTCTACACCGAGCAATCACCATGAGTCGGCTTTTACGACACCCATGGATGAGTCGGGGTTGGCCTATTCTACGTTATTTGTTCGCTCCCAGGCCAGCATAGAAGATGAGATCGTCTGCCTGACACCGATCGGCTATATATATATATATATATACCTCCTTGGGTAGGTACTAGGTATTAACTAAATTAAAAACTAAATAAAATTAGTGTAAAGATCAATTCGCGTTAACGGTATTTCAAATCCACTTTATAATGGGTTCGCTATAAACCAGCAAAGTCAATACTTACGAAAATTAAAGATCGTTCGCTGTTTGTCCTGTAGTAAATTACAATGTTACAATATTCGGTACCAACCATTTGACAGCCGGCGTTCTATTTAAATAATGGATATTGACAAGACCGCAACAAGAACTCGCAAAGAAGTTAAATTGTTCAATGGTTGTTACCTACTTCGGTTCCAAATTGGGAGTTTCTTCATTTGTCACGTTGTCAGTGTAGAGTTTAGAGAATATTCGAAGGGACCAAAGTTTTAGGGTCTCGTCAGATGTATTCTTAATGCGTCGCGCGGTACAAGCTGAAGGTCAAGCATTGTTTAAATTTAGGTGGCAGGTAAACGAAGTTTTGACAATCCTTCAAAATGTATTTCCAGAGAGTGTATAGAGAACCCAGCGTGGTGGGTTATGGCCTAAACTCCCTATATACTTCCATCCATAGGGAAGGCCCTATGTTGGCCTGGGAGCGAACAAATAACGTAGAATAGGCCAGCCCCGACTCATCCATGGGTGTCGTAAAAGTCGACTAAGGGAGATTGCCCGGTGTAGACCAATAAGTACCTTGGGGCACCCGAATGGTGGAGGGCAAACCACCAACAACAGCATACCCAAAGAGGGTTAGTGTCAGGCAGGCGGCCGGCTGTAAAACCTAAGCCAAAACTTTGAGCAGTATGGATTGGAATGTTGTCATTCCAATCACTCTTTCCATTCATCGATCTCACGACATGGTCCGTTCCATCTCATTTCTATACATTCATTCATCACTAGCACCTTTACGGTGTAATGGATGATATGAATCTAAAGGGAGTGGATGGCTTGATGACGTTTGACCGATATGAATGGAAGAGGAAACATACTGCGCCGACCCCAGATAGACTGGGAACAGGGCAGGGAGAAGAAGAGATAGGGAAGGCCCGTGTTCCAGCAGTGGGGACATTAAAAAGGGCTGTTGATGATGATGTGATGATATAAGAGAACGTTTATAAGTATCTATATTACGCCATAGAGATTCTTAACCCTAGATTCCTAACCATTCGTCCCACAGACCGTGTAAAACGTAAATTTGTTTCTAGTGTCTCGAGTGAAAGAGATATAATGATGAACTATCAAGTACCTTGCTAGATCGCTTATTCAGTGGTAACGCGCGTGGTGCGCTAGACTCACAGTGACGTCTTGTGAACAAGTTACAGACATTTGAACGTCTGAGAGACGAATGTTTATGAATAGGTAACTTTTGACTAAACTGAAAGTTATGTTGAAAACATTGTTTTCGATGACTTCTGGTTATACTGAGTAAAAGTAAGTATATGATATTGTTGTATATAAGTTATTATTTATAGTTACATCTTATTTTATTGTTCAAAATGTATTATTGTGTGTGTTTTACATCATATCTTTTTATTTTATTTTAGAATGGATGATCGACAAATTGAGGACTATTTGAATCGTTTATCTGATTCTGGTATATGGTGGTGGTCATATGTTATATACGTGCATAAGAACGTGAAACTAGAGCGAAAACCAATAAGCAGACGGTTTTTCGTGAAGGAGTTGACCGAATCAGGGTTACGTAAAAGACAAAATAATTATGTCAACTTTGAAGAGATGCCTAAAAAGGAAAATCGTCGAAGTTCTGGGTGAAACGCCTACCATTGCCACACCTGGTCCAAGTGGTACTCAAAAAGGGTTTGTGGTTATTGTGATTATAAAAAACGGTGTATGACAAGGTTCTAATGCAAACAATGCAATAAGTATATGTGCATGGGCCATCGCGGCCTCATGTGAGTGGTATATACCGATGAAATATAATTTTAACTCATTATCATTGTTTTTGTTACCTAATTAAACATTTTAAAAAGTGCCATACTTAATTTATTTATTTTATTTTACAAGTACACCAAAATTGTCACTTAAATTTAGTCGTCTGTGAGATGAATGTTTATGAATAATGTTCCTCTTGGATAAGGTTATGAATCTAGGGTTAATTGTGATCGTGGTCAGTAGATAGTAAGGTAGAAGTTTTGTTATCACTAAAAAGTTTCAAAATTTGAATTTATTAATTTAGAAACATCTAAATTACTCTAAGTCGGTTCGTCGTCATAAAACAGATGCAGCGTTGGTGATCAAAATAAAAAATACTGCAAGGTTTTGGTCACTGGACATGCGTACCGTTTTTGACCACGATAGTATCTAATCGAAACATGGATGCCAAAATACTTTTCATATCTAGAATTCAGTCAGTCAGCGGGTTCGTATCCCAACCAAACTCTATCTGGATCTCTATCTGAAGTTTGATTTAAAATGTTTTTTCGCGCAATGTGCCTAAGTACCTAAATATCTTTATTTTAAATTTTCATTCATTGATCCAAATAATTTTGTTTTAACTGAGCGCAATGAGAACATTGCATAGATAATCATTTTCGTCAGGTAACTAAAGTTATCAAGATAAAATATAGCTATGCGAGTTTTATTCTCCGTGCCTTTTAAAAAGCTTAACTCAAGAAAAATAGTGCTGCCCTGTTAATAAATGGGGAAGCGAACGAAAATGAATAGCAACAGACGAGAATATGATCGTCTGGTCGACTGCAGTCTTATATTAATGCAGCTTCACTGTAATATTCTCGGTAGAACTAAATAAGGTTATTTATAGTCTCCCGTGTGGTGTTTTAAATTAAAGACAGACAGGCATACATAAATCACGCCTATACCCCCGAAGGGGTAGGCAGAGGTGGATGAACGTAATAGGTGGCGCGCCTATTGTCATTTATCGGGCACGTAAATCGCAGTACATTGCTAGGTGTTACAAGAGGAACGCTGCTGCCCATTACTAATTGCTGTCTTAACCCTTAGTCGCCTTGTAAGACACCCACTGGAGAGAGAGGAAGGCATTTTAAATAATTTTAACCTATTTATAATTATAAGCGAATATATTGAGCAACAAACATCGTCATCTCTTTATTTAATTTATTATCCAGTAAGCCAATATTGAAGTACTCCATAAATACAAGAATATAGCGTAGTGCTTTCATAAAATGTTAATGAAGGCCGTGGAGATTGGTTTGGATGGTTACTCTTATATAAAAGAAGGGTAGGTAATAAAAACCCGTGTGTCCCATAGACACGAAGAGTCACGCATCGAACATTAATAAAGTGTGGTGTCCGAGGGACGTGCCCGCAGAATATTAAACTAGGGGTTGCCATAAAGAAAAATAAACAATAAAAGAAAGGTTTTCATATATACGCCCGTCTCTCAAATATTTTCTTAGGTCCACAAATACTATTAATGAGACAGACTTTGTTTTGACTCAGTTGTGTGCTAAATATTGACCGAAACAGTCCAATATATTTGTTGACTCGATCAACTCGATGACATAGTGCTGAGCGATCGATGAGACGGTTTGCGATCGCGTACAGTCAGCAACGTTTGCAAAGCCAGGGGTCTTACCACCAACTCTAAACGCGACTCAATTCCCATTGTTAAAGTAAGACATCGCTATAAGCCGAGTAGAGCGGCGCGGCGTCCCGTTTTGTCTCCCGCGTTTGGATCGGACTAATACTTCATGGTTGGTACGGCCACATTAAAACCTCTGTTTTAGATGCCGACTTCCTTGCACATCCATTTCTTTTAACGTCTCCGCTGTTGGGGCACGGGCCTTCCCTATGGATAGGAGAGTATAGGAAGACTGATTGATGAAGAGTGATTGGTGAGACTGCCGACTGTAGATTCAGTCTTTGGCCCCAACTCAACCTACCTTCTGAAGTACAGAGGAACCCAAGATAATATTTTTGGTCACCCTCCCAATGTACGTAATCGTTAGTAGGCCAACCAAGTTAACCAGTGAGCCAACGATCTTCTCATAAAATTTCTGCCCATTACTCCCGTGGTTATACCTCTTACCCCCGAATACAGAAACGCTACTCAAAATTTGAGCAGTGCTTATTAAGTTGAGTTGACAATACCTGTCGCAATTTGTATGCAAAAACGTCAGTTTTGACAATACTTAAATGTTAAGCAGGACTCAAACTTTGAGTAGTGTTTCTGTATTCGGGGATATGTCGCTTTGTACGACACCGACGAGAGTAGGGGTGGTGACAATCGTATTCTTCTCTGCCGTCACCGCACGGCATGTTTTACAAGGTTTTTTATACATAGTTGCAATAATTAATCACGTGCTGTCGTTTGAGTGGTTTATGAGCCAATAGAGTTACATAGGATAGTGACAGAGCCTCACATTTGTGACATTCACAAATTTCGTACGTCTGACTTCGTCGGGAAAAGCTATAAATCCCAGAAGGGTTATGCAGAGGTTAATTCCTACGTTTCACCAATTATATTAGGTCCCATGTATAAGGGGCGACCCTATTGCTATGTAAAGGGGCATGTAAATGCAGTTTATTGCCAGGTGGTATAAGAGGAACACTGCTGCCCATTACTCATCGCTGTCTTTATTTACCCCTAGACGCCTTGTACGACACCCGCAGGAGAGATTGGGGTGGTGACAATTGCATTCTGCCCTGCTGTCACCAGATGGCATCAACGGCATAACGTTTTCAATATTACCGTCATTTATTCTGGGTATTAATAACGTTGAGAAAGTTTTCATAACACTGTGATACGTGATGTAATATATTGTGAGTTTAGCAACCATTAGTGATGTGACGAGGGTACAGGCTGCGAAAATTTAAATGTGTCCTTTATGTTTCTTGTGATCAAAATGGTCGAACGATGTCGGTTGAATAAATGTATTTCCTTATGTCTTTACGCTTTTGCTTTGCGTTATTACGAGTTGTTAATTTGTGTCATTAGCTGTGTAAGTCCATAAAAAGAAACGTTGAATTTCCTACAATAGATAGTAATATTTTAATAATGACATATGACGCAATTGTTATGTGCGAATACTGAAGGGTTTATTTTATTATAAACAAATAGGTAATCAAAGACAAAGGTATACTAAGGGCCTGTTTCACAATCGACAAGTAAGTTAGAAGTAGCTAAATTTACAGTTCAATTGACATATATTTCATATTACAACTGTCAAATGATCTGCGAAGTAAGCTACTTCGAACTTACTTGTCGATTGTGAAACAGGCCCTAAATAGCAAAATGGTTTAATCTGCTCAGTAAATAATGATAAAATTAAAATGTCGACATTAACATCATGCAGCAGTATGCCAAACGCTGTTCTGCATTGTGACCCCAAAACAGTTGAGTACAGCTAGGTAAGGAAGAAAATAAAGAAGAAGTATCTAATAAAGTATGCGATAGATCGGCACCATATGTATTTTAATAGGAAGCTTGATGAAGATTGTTAGCCTCTCTAAATGTGACGAGATACAAATATTTTAGACTCAATTGATATCCAATCGAATGAAATATGCGTGGGTTTCCTTTATACTGATAAATTGCCAAAATTAGATATGTACAAGCAACAGAACGTCTATTTACAACAAATTGTCGAATACCTCCACTTCATTTTGCACTTTACACCAATTTGTTAAGGTCGAAAATCGATTGGAGATTCGTCTTACAGTTCGAGATAGTTTCAGTAGGAAACTACTCGAATCTGTGCGGGTCCATTCAACTCGACCTTATTATATAGATTTACTATTAATTTTAGGGTAAGCCCTTATAACTTGTACCGATAAATTATTCATAAAGGAATTTAGGAATTATATCCATCCGAATGAACATTACGTGGGTTTCTTTTGACTGATGAAGTGCTAAAATTAGATAATTACTTGAGTTTTCACAAGTTTTTATCTTTAAATTGTGAAAAAACGGGATTTATAGTTACATGCACCATGGTCACGAATGACTGTTACAGTTACATGCTGTAACTGTGCCGAAATATCGCAATCCCGTTTCTTCATAATTTAAAGATGAAAGTGACCACGTAAGCTTAAAACAATATATTTTCACAAGTTGTTTGTAGTACAAAGCACCGTATCTGATATGATGTTATAATAATATTATCTTTTATTTTTTTTGTTAATAAAGTTATTTGTTGTGATCCAAGTGTAGGTTTAAGGGATCCCTTCACAACATGTCAACTCTCACCTTCGCTACCCCGATTTCTCTTTCTGCCCAGCCATATTTGGTAAGATTCCATGAGAGCCGCCTAAGACACACGCTCCAGTGTAGAGCTTACGAAAGCTCTAGACAAGCCAAGGTCTTTAAGTAGTGAATTTAGGGATTTCGCTGGTATACCAGCGCTGCCACCTCAACAGCATACAAATCAACGATATGTAGCCGTTTTGTGTTATTTGGTTTCTTAAATCAAAGTACTTAATGCTTTTTATGGCGTGGTCTTTGGGGATGACATAACTCTGAATAAAATACGATATTTAACTGATAAATCCTTAAATGTTTTTAACTCTAAGGCCCAAATTCACCAACACTTAAACAGGCGATCAGTCAACCGTCAGTTTTTGAAATTTCACCGTATGGAAGAACTGTCAGAAACTGACGGTTATGTTTTAAGCGCTTGTTTTACGTGTTGGTGAACTCAGGCCTAACACGTTTAACATTAGTTTGTCGCTTGATAATTTATAATACCTATCGAATTGATAACTTTTTTCAGGATTTAAAAAAAATCCCCCTGGAAAAAGGGTATACTTTCCATGGTCAAGCTTCAAATATGCATTTTAACATTTCGATTCGAACTTTGTGAAGTAAAATGCGGACCGTTATAATAAAACATGTCCCCGAAAATACATGTCGAGGCTAACTGTTCGCCGATATGGCGAACTTAAAACAACATTGAAAGTTCGCAAAATGTTATTACTTCGCACAAAAATTATTACAGCCAAAGGCCACCACAGAAGTTTTTTAATATTGAAGTTTAACAAAAGTGGTGGGGTGAACTCTAACCATTCAACCGATGGCTGGCGATGAATTATTCTCGGAGCGTTCGGATACATTGGGATTCAGGGGTCGGTGTCGTGAGCGATATCGTGCAAGTTGGCAGGAATGTATGCACAGTGCTGACGTCATGCTGCGGCGTCTATAGTTTGAAAAATATAGGATGATTCCTATGAGCAAGCAACAAATATAAAACTGCTTTAAGGGCGAAAATTATAGACAAATAAGTGTATGAGTTTAACAGCTGTAATATGAATTCGATCTATAATTTAAGTTAGCATCAAATTATTTTCGACGTCATGTTATGCTAGAGAAACGCTAGCTCGCTTTAACCTTTAATTAGACGAAAGGAATTATTTTCCCACTTTTAATTCCTTACTTGATGGCAATAGTTTTGCCACCATGTGCCATAATGCTTGCTTGGGAGCGAAAAAAATAACGTAGAATGTGCCAGCACTTACTCACACCCGGGGTGTCGTAAAATTCAACTAAGGGCGATTGCCCGGTGTAGACCAATAAGCACATTGGGGCACCCGAATGATGGAGGGCAAATCACCAACAACAGCATACCCAAAGAGGGTTGGTGTCAGGCAGGCCGTCGCGCCGCGCCGCTAATAAAACCTAAGCCAAAACCTTGAACATGTGGATTGGAATGTTGATGGAATGCCAATCACTCTCTCCGCTCATCGGTCTCTTGACATGTTCCTTGCCGTCTCTTTTTTATTCATTCATTCAATAATAGCACTTTTCTGGTGTGATGGGTGTTATGAATCAAAAGGGAATGAGAATAGAAAACACACCCAGATAAACAGGGAACAGGGCTGGAAGAAGTATGTATGATAACGTGCTGGTGGAGTCAGAAAATGCGATAATCTGCAAGCGACAATGCAACTGGTAACTGTCAGTCTGTAATTTGCTTGAGCGAGCTGGGTTATCCGATTAGTCTCGTGCGGTGAAACAATTCACGTTTAGAAACCCCTACGCCTCGTGCACTCGTCGTGCGCGGAAAATGCATCACTATTTCATTTCAATAAGAGTAGGTAGTCGTTATCTGAGACGACTACTCTTATTAAACACAATTTGACGTTTTTATGCTCGGCCTGTGAGCGTTTGACCACATTCTCATACATACATACATACATAAATCACGCCTATATCCCCGAAAGGGTAGGCAGAGGTGAACTAGCACCCACGTTTCGCCAATTATGTTAGGTCCCATGTAATAGGTGGCGAGCCTATTGCCATTTATCGGGCACGAAAGTCGCAGTACATTGCTAGCCTAGGTGGTATAAGAGGAACGCTGCTGCCCATTCCTGATCACTGATTTATCCTTAGTCGCCTTGTACGACACCCACGGGAGAGATTTGGGGTGGTGACAATTGTATTCTACTCTGCCGTCACCATACGGCCATGGTGTATAATTAATATGGCCACGGTATATAATTAATATAATATAATATAATATAATTTATTATATAATTCTTGAAGGAAAAGTGTCCAAACTAAAATATGAACGGGCAGAAATGGGTATCTCTACGTTGCTATGGTTACAGACACACGTCACACCTCATACCTGAAAACGTTTCTCTGCACTTCGTACGGTATAGGTCAACTTATGTGTACTTACGTACGTAGTTAAAAACGAACCACAATATTATAATAGTTATACTTCGTGGCTATTGCTGTCTGTCTCATCTTATTGCGAATTCGGCTTAAAGCATTTCCAGCAAGACTCTATAGTGTCGAATACGAACGATTACACTAAACTTGTGACCGTTTAATTGGAGGGGAGTTTCAGTACTCACCCATTAGGATATAATTCCTGCTGGAAGTTTATAGGCTGCGGGTTCACGAACCCGCAACCTTTTGAACCACGTCACAAGCTCCAATAAACACAATCAAAAGGGACTTTGGCAGGAAGACGTACACAATGGGGACGACAAACCCCCGGGCTTGTACATTGTTTGGGATGAAACACTTTATTGGTGATAATATTCGAGTTGCGAGTGAATTCAAGTTAATTGATAACCAAGGGGAAGTAGACAAGTAACTGGAACGCAAATTGGTTATTTCGTAGCAGTTTACTTCAATATGTAGGTATGTACACATCACCGCATATTGATCTTCCAAAATGATTATCTCTATTAATATTCGAACTTAATTAGCTTGATTTCTAGCGTAAAATTAGTTTACTATACCGATATTTAACAGTATTCATTTAGTTTCATAATAGAAATCTAGTATTTATATGTTTTATATGTCGAGACAAAATAAAAATTAAAAAAAAGCGATTGCGTAAACTAAACAATGTTGCTTGAGGTCGTTCATTGGACGGGTGACCAAAAATATAGCCTTTGCCTTTGGCTGGCCCGCTGCATCTGCAATCGTCAATCTGCGCTACGCCAGCGTGGTTTCATAGCATTCTCCCTAACCCTATATTCTCCCATACATAGGGAAGGCCTGTGCCCTAGCAGTGGGGACATTAAAGGGCTGGTGATGATAACGATTACTTATTTCTTATTTAAACATTAAATCAATGTAAAAAAAAAATATAAAGGAAAATTGGCCTTTGTAGTAGTCCTTGGTTATGTAGTAGAGGGGCAGCCACCGCGAGTGTTCCGAATAAGATAATAAAAGATAGTAAACGGACTCACTGTGCAATGAGTTCAATAATAACCATAAAAGAACGAATGTAGTGTATCATCTATGCGTCATAATTCAAATGGAAACGCGCCATGAGGGGAAATGAGTTTTTCATTCGTTACATTGTGCGTAAAGTGGTATCAGTGTAAGGGTAAAGAGACGCTTAAAAATTCCCTTTTACTCGGTAGCCGTGCGACGTGACCCTACGCACATAAGCGCCGAGCGCGGTCACTCTAGGCTCCGGTGGGTTCGAGTGACGACCGAGCCATTGTCGAGTCACGCTCCAGGGAATGTGAAATGGAGACTGAATGGACAAAATCACATTTTTATTACCCCGAAGTTTCGAGTATAAAACGGCAAGGATTCATTGCGTAAAGGTTTGGGCCGACAACCGGCAATCCCGTTTTGATTTAATGTTGAAGTGTTACGTAATTTGGAGGGAATCGAAGCGAAATATTTATAGGTAGGTAGGCACAGGCATTGTTGAATGTTGTTTTATATAACTGATTCATGGTTCTTTGTTTATGATAAGAACAGAGGTGAATTCGTGGGTATGGTTGATTGGGGCAGCTTTTCGTCACTTCATCATTACCAGCCCTTTAATCTCCCCACAGATGGATTACAGACCATCCCCAAGAATACGGATAATAGGCCTGAACTCACCACGCTGGCCCCGTGTCGATTGGTGGGTATTAACGATTGCATATGGAGCCGGGACCGTGTCTTCCGAAGTGCGGAGGAACTCGAGAAAAAAATCGGTTTTATCGAATATTGCTTAGTTTACGCAATCGCAGACAGAGTGTGCTTAGCCACTGAAACATCGAGTTGAACTGAATAAATAGTAGAATCCTAGAAGTTTTCTATACATTCATTCATCAGTAGCACTTTTCCGGTTGGGTGGATGATATGATTCAATAGGGAGTGTGGTTTGACGACCGACGGATATGAGTAAATATACTTCGCCTACCCCTGATAAACTGGGAACAAGGCATTAAGATAATTACATTTAAGATTTGCCTTCATTAAACGTTTTATCGTTAGCATAAAAACTGATCTTTGGCCTTGTATGTATGGTCAGCATTATAACATTATAACACTTTAGTCCTCTGTCATGCCGACGACAGCGAATGTTCAGTAATTGTTGCCATCATAACGTATAAATATATAATTATTCTACCGAGCCGTGTGGTGACGGCAGAGTAGAACCATTCGATTTTAATTTTAACATTATATAAATGTTAGAAAAATTAGTACAAAGATTTTGGGGTTAGAAAAAGAATTTCGAAAAATTATGATCTTGAGGCGGGAATCGAACCCGCGTCCGCTGCTATCCGGGCAGGTGCCTGACCGCTCGGCCACCCAAGACACTAATTAACTTGCCGAAATTCCTCTAACCTTTACACTTCACGTTGTAAGCCAACGGGTACCCTCGCATTGTAGAAATAAATTTCAAACATTCCAAAGCAGATATTTTTACAAATACCGTGCGTTCGGTTAAGCTTGGGTTTGCTTTATAAACTATTCGATTTTAATTTTAACATTATATAAATGTTAGAAAAATTAGTACAAAGATTTTGGGGTTAGAAAAAGAATTTCGAAAAATTATGATCTTGAGGCGGGAATCGAACCCGCGTCCGCTGCTATCCGGGCAGGTGCCTGACCGCTCGGCCACCCAAGACACTAATTAACTTGCCGAAATTCCTCTAACCTTTACACTTCACGTTGTAAGCCAACGGGTACCCTCGCATTGTAGAAATAAATTTCAAACATTCCAAAGCAGATATTTTTACAAATACCGTGCGTTCGGTTAAGCTTGGGTTTGCTTTATAAACTATTCGATTTTAATTTTAACATTATATAAATGTTAGAAAAATTAGTACAAAGATTTTGGGGTTAGAAAAAGAATTTCGAAAAATTATGATCTTGAGGCGGGAATCGAACCCGCGTCCGCTGCTATCCGGGCAGGTGCCTGACCGCTCGGCCACCCAAGACACTAATTAACTTGCCGAAATTCCTCTAACCTTTACACTTCACGTTGTAAGCCAACGGGTACCCTCGCAATGTAGAAATAAATTTCAAACATTCCAAGATTCCCGCCTCAAGATCATAATTTTTCGAAATTCTTTGTCTAACCCCAAAATCTTTGTACTAATTTTTCTAACATTTATATAATGTTAAAATTAAAATCGAATAATTTCATTAATAGTTCATAGTGTATAGCCTAAAATTAGTGTGTGAGAAATAAAATTATGTGTAAACGTGAGTTACACATTAATTTTTTCCCACACACATCCACTTATTTTAGGCTGTACATTTGCTTACTTTGGGCTAAATATTAAATGAATCGTATTATTTACACGATTTATATCATTAACTCGCTAAAGTCAAAGAGTTTTGCGTGCGTTGCGTAAAACAATCGCTAAGGCCGATCTTCGGATAGGTGATGAAAAGCAATTTTCGCTCAGGCCGGTCTTTGCACGGCCGATCACAATTATATTTTCTCAAATTCACGAGAGTAGCCGCCAGCTTAAGGCAGCATGCCAGCTTTGGGTTACCTTCCCCTTCGTTTGTCAGAAGGCATATCCGATTCCACAAGCCGCAAGGTGGCTCCGATTCCCGGCCTATTGTAAGGCGATCTAATTCGCCGTTTGATGAACGTCTGCATATTTTAGCATAAGCTGTACAATTTATGTTTAATTCTATGTTTGTGTAACAAGTCGTACAGTGTCTGACGACAGCCGCATTTGCATTCTTAATAATCGTAGCGTTTGCAAGCTACAGATATGACATGATTAGAAATTGTACTTAATCAATTTAGGAGCTTGGCTTACCTATAGAAATATGTTCTCTACATGCAGAAAGTCATTTATTTTATTATTCTTTATTGCATTAATAAAAAAACTTGTACAAACGGTGGACTTCATTAAAAAAGAATTCTCTTATATGTAACCATTAGGAACAATTTTAGTTACTAATGTTACTAATGGAATAAATAACAGTGATATTTAAAGATAAGTAACAATTTTTAACAATTGGTTAACAGTTAACTATGGATCAAAAAACCAGCCCTTACTGCCGCACTCAGAGACGTCAATTACCTTTAATGAGTATTTAATGTCAAAAATTTTCATTTCAATCTAGACTATAGACCCGGCAAGAATAGCGACTAGTTTTGAATTGCCATTTTTTGACGTTAAGTACTCATTAACGTTATTTGACGTCTCTGAGTGCGGCAGTTGGAGTCAACCTTAAAATAATGATCTCTAAAGACAACCTTTAACTCTAATTTTGTCATTGCTAAGGTGGTAAAAGAGGAATGCCGCTCTCACCACTGTCTTAACCCTTATTCGCCTCGTACGACACCCACGGGATATATTGGCTGGTGATAGTTGTTTTCTGCTCTGGCGTCACCACACGGCGTTTTGAGTCACGACTTCTCAATTCTTGCCTAATTAAGAAGTTCCAAGAAGTGCTCGATCGGCTTAAATTCGTTCACTTGGGCCCCGCCACGAAAAGTTCACACCGAAATTAAATTAG
The DNA here is from genome assembly GCA_963931975.1 of Cataclysta lemnata. Taxonomy (NCBI): domain Eukaryota; kingdom Metazoa; phylum Arthropoda; class Insecta; order Lepidoptera; family Crambidae; genus Cataclysta; species Cataclysta lemnata. The sequence goes on from OZ008342.1 coordinate 7,776,088, forward strand.
TTGAAAGACGAATTGGATCTTTAATTTTACGGTTAAAACAGAACCTCCTGAAGGGCTTAGTTTTCAGCAAATTAATGGGTGCGGTGGGTAATTAAAAGTCCGCTGTTGGTTGTTGTTAAGGTGAACATACTTCGTGTTAATTAATGAGTTTCTTCATACCACCTGCCGACCTGGGTGGAAGTTTGAATAAGGCTTATTAACTTGTCTGATTGTCGAACAGTTAGAAGCATGTATGGCGCAATAATGATTACGAAATTAGTTTTAACATTTAACAATATAATCACCGAAATGTTTACAAAATTAAATGCTATGCATACTTGATGGGAAAATAACCCGGACGGGACGTGGACGGAACGGGAACGTGACTGCAGAAATATCGTTTTATATAAAATTTATATCAAGAATATATACTATATTTGGTCACGGAGTCATGGACGGGGCGTTTTGAGAGAAGCCCCGTCCCCGTCCCTTCCACGTCCCGTTACGTATGTAGAGACCTTAAATCAAATGTAAATCCACGATGTGATTTGAATTGAATATAAACGAAAGTAATTTGAATTTGAACATTATGTGAAAATGATTTGACATAAAATCATAAGAATAAAAAACAGTTCAATATTAAGTATGCAAACATCGAAAACAATATCCCATTAGCCGCTGCGTATATTGTGTAGAAAATCAAAAAAGCGTTATGCCCGCTTAGTAATCCAGGCATCCATTTCCCAGATTATGAGAAGTAATGGCATAACAACGCACCGCTTTAGACTCTTTAATGAAATGGCTTATATTTTGGGGGGAGTTAAATCTCCCCATTATCTGGAGCTACCTGTTAAAGGCTTAGCGCACAATTTCGGCTTGATTGATAGAGTGGTTCATTTATCAACGTCATTTGCTGAATCGGCAAAATAAAGCCATTGGGGGCCGCCATTTTGGTTGCCTATTGGCTGCTGGGTTTTAATGATATGAGGCATTAGACGAATAAAAAATTAATATGAATTAATAGGAAATTAGATTCCGAAGCGAAGAGGCACTCGTGGGAATATATTTTTGGTCACCCATCCAAGCCTTAGCGATCACTGCTTAGTTTGCCGTATGCGCTAAGCACCCTACCGAGCTTCTCTCCAACCAATCGTATATATAGTTTCAGTAATAACAAAACCATTTCGTGTCATGTAAAGCGTACCATTTTGAACCGTAAAACAAAAGTGTTGTTAGTATGCGAACCGTGGACTGCATTGGTTTAAATTGATGGCCCGTTTTACTGATGGCCTAATTAGCCTTTGCCTGATGTTTAGGCGACGTCCACTTACTAATGTAACGCACTATAGATACAAGCGGATTAATGCGAGCGAGCTATGAATAATTAATATGCAATATAACATGTTTCGATGTGCGGGGATTTAGTCCAAACAGAGATTTGAGGTATCCAGGGCACAGTCGGATTACTAGCCGAATTTAGAGTACTCTTCTAGCTAATTTATAGAACTATTTCCAACTTACAGACCCAAGTATCGCTTCTTTAGCAGCTTATTGTTCTTCAAGAGGAATATAACTAGTTATATGTATAATATCTATAATAATCTACTAGTTCACTAACAAGTTCCGTCGTTTATAGCTCTTCGTCTTCCCTGTCCATCCAACGGTCTGTAAGAAATAATACATACCATACATAAATCAAGCAATTTCACACCGGAAAGTATAGGTCCCATGTAGGTGGCGAGCCTATTGCCATCTATCGGGCAAGTAAATCGCAGTACATTGCTATGTGGTATAAGAGTGATTGACTGATTACTGATTGGCAGCGGTGACAATTGTATTCTGCTCTGCTATAACCACATTGCATCGCTACAGCACTGGAATAATTTATTAATAAGGTCCATTGTACATTGTGGTTGTCATTGTTGTATTTCCGTATTGAACAACTACCCGTGTGCAAAAATGAATATTATATATCTATTAACTTTTTAAGCGCGAAGAAATATTATTATAACCATAGCGTGCGTGGGCGTAACGTAAGCGACAGAGTAGAAATAAATTATTTTGCAGAAAACTAATTAATGATTTATAAAAAAAAATCTTTTGAGATCATTAGAAATAGAATTCCTTTCCAATAAACTTAGTTTGCGTTTCAAATAGTCGGCAGTTTAACTTTAACTTTCCATAATACGTCAGGATAAGTGGGCCGAAGGTCATTTCTAAGTTTTATTTGGCCAGTTTAAATGCCTACCCCCGTCTCACCCAGACTGGAGCCCTCAAGTCAAAATACCTTTGGCTAACCTTCGTCAACTGAAAGTTTCAGGAAGGAGAACTGCGTGAGTGCGGTATTCGGCCATTAATTATGTTTTGGCAGCACTATAAATAAAGTTCGGCCGTTTCATCTTTCAAAGGTAACCTAACTAGCTACGGTGAAAATAAGTGATTATTATATTTTATTTTTAATTGAGCTTATTTTACACTTTTTGCGTTGTAATTAATGTCAGATAAAATTTGAGGATAATCTGTGGCGGAGATTGGAAAAAGACGACGACGAGGAGTGTTTGCAAAGAGTATATAATACACTACGTTTAAGTGTTTGGCGCGCTTTCAATGGCGTCAGTCAGATTATTGTTTCGATCTTTCAAATGTTGATTCAGAGTGTCGACTTTGTGTAGTGAAAGTGGGGTTATTTTGCATAGGGGTCCGTGTTGGCGTTCAATTATGAGAAATCATTGAAATAAAAGTGTTAAATTATGTGTTTGACGCTGAGAATTTTATAGTGTTCTTCACCACCTCATCAGTCGGCATGATGAACTCTAATATTACCGTTCGATTCGTGGCCAGCATTCTCTAGTTGTCTAGACAGGGCTGTATGGGCTAGATCCCTTTGCATTCCCTAAAAAGAGAGAATTAAAGAAAAGACGACGTTATAAGTACCGTAAAACGGGGTAAATAAGAATGGCGGGGTAAATTGGAGTGAAAACCTACCTTACCTTACCTACGATTAAATTCATGATTTCGTTATTTCAACCTGGTTATCATTTGGAAAATATCCCACATACATACAAATATAAATTGTTGCTATGGCGGCGTCTATAAAAGGACATATAGAGGATACCTTAAAAATGATGATCCATGTGCCGAAGTAGCACAACAATTTAAATACCTAAATATGTATGTGAAATTCTTCCCGAGAGATTTTCCAGTCGAGCTAACGTGGTTAATTATGGAATTAATTGAATTCATTAATTGAGGGCACTAGTCTCCGCCACGATGAATAATATCTGCGGTGTATGGGGCTGTTAGGTTCAATGTTATTCTAATTAATATTAGAAGCTGGCTCAGCACGTAAAATACATAATTTATTTGTGGAAATATGAGAAACTTTTACCTCGATTGTTGAATTCTCCATGGGTTTTAGACGTATTGATTCCAAGTCGGCATTTGGTTAATTCACAATGCGTGGATTAAGCAATGGTCGTGTAGGCCAGTTATTGGCCTCGACTGTATCTGCAGTCGTACATACCCACCAATCCAAAGTGAGCCAGAACCATCCATACATATTTTTTTCTATTAGCATTTCGAAATGTTCCAATTTTTAACTGCAATCAATATCATGTCATTCCAGAAAGCATACATAATGAAAATCAATCTTTCGATAGTCTCACCGAGTTAAGTTTTGAATTTGGAAGCTAACTGCCGCACTCAGAGATGTCAATTAACTTAAATGAGTATTTAATGTAAAAATTTTCATTCAAATCTAGACCATAGACCCGGCAAGAATAGCGACTAGTTTTGAATTGTCATTTTTTGACGTTAAGTACTCATTAACGTTATTTGACGTCTCTGAGTGCGGCAGTAAGAGCGTCGTTTTCGAAAAACTTTTGGCGCCAAGCTGGATACTAATTAAAATAAAAAAAAGGGACATTCCGGAATGGGAGCAGAAGAAAGCATCATTTTCATTGCGGTAGTATAAAGTACTATATTAATATTTGCACTTTTAATAACATCTAAAAAGGTATTAGTAACAAGTGCATCTGTTGCACTTTTTAGTAGTACTTTTCAAGAGTGTTGGAAAAAAGAGTTCCATTTTGCATCGCATTATCTAACATAAACATACATACCTATTGAGGTTGCATTTCCATCAGAGAAGTACGAGGTAGCTCAGGAGTTAGATATACACATACATACATAAATCACGCCTTGTAACGTTGTCATTTTGTCACTTGTCAAAGTCGTCAAAGTCGAAATTGACAAACTGACTGACAGTGACAATGACATTAGTTTTCATAATAATTTTGGGTTTGCAAAGAGAAATCGGCATAATTGGGGACTTATAAAAAAAAAGGAAAAAGTTCAGACAAGAGTTGCTTGGTTTGGGTGGTTATGTAACCCCCAGGTGTTCTAAAAATTTTTACTTTACTTTTTCCTTGGTTTACAGACAATAATTTTGTTTTTGGAGGTTAGGATTTAATTTAGTATTTATTCGGCGTTTAGGTTCCGTTAGGTCTTCAGTGGTTTCGTGGTGTCAGAGAGATTTATTTTCGCTAATTCTAAAATTGTTACAGAGTGGATTTTGTGCAGTGAAAGTGGTGTTATTTTGATGCACAAGCATCCGTGTTGATGTGCAATTATGCAGAATCATTGAAAATGAGTCTTGTGATGTGTTTGATGTTGTGGTAGAAACCACTGTAAAAAGTGGTTTTGTCCACCTCATCAGTCACTCATGAACTCTGATACCATTAAATTCATTCCAAGCACTCCCTAGATGCGTTAAAATATGTGGCACCCATATTTTAACGTAAAATTAATTGCATTCATACATTTCACCCACTCACTATTTCATAAGACTACAGATAAAATATACACTAAAGACTTGGCTGTATGGGCTAGGCCCTTTGCCTTCCCTAAAATATAGGGAGAATTAAAAAACCTAACCTAATGGCCAATGACGAGCGCTTATTTTGTAATTCGGAAGTGGATTTCATTCCATTTTAAAATTCCTAGCTAGACGCTGTAAAATTTTGATGGTATCTTATTATTCTTATCTTGGTGAAGTTTTCCAAATTTTAGAAGAATTTTATAAATATTATATCGGAGCAAGCAAGTGATTCTCCGATTAACAGCTGTTATTAAAAGGAATACATACTGTGTCACTGGCCCGAAAGGTAAATACTGAAATGTCACAATAAGAAGTCTCGTTTTGTCATTTTTTCTCTGTTCTAAATTCGAAAGTAAATTAAAGTACAAAATAAAATGCCGTAATTGTTGTGTTTCATCATCATTTTGCATATATTTGGATCGGCAAAGTCGGTTGAAAAACCTTTGCTCAGACAATTCTCTGGATACCTTAATTTGTATGGATAAAATTTCAAAGTAGAGTTTTTGGCAATTTTCTATATTATTTGATCTAAATTGATTATTAATATCGTTTCTTTTTAACCTCATAGGCATTTGCCGGCTCGAACGTGTGCGATAGCGTTCGTCGGTGGTAATTCAGCGAAACCCTGTGAGGAATTGCTACTCCCTACTATACTTCTCTACTGTCAGGTACCTTACTAACCACCAGGCGGCTGAAGGCTCGGAGATATAGATAGACATAGATACATAGCATTTAGTTTCGTATACCCGTCCCACTCGTTATCGGCCAGAACGAATCCAACCGAACCCCTTGGTCTTGGTTTTTTTAAATTACATACTGCTTATGTAAAATTGAAATTATAAATTGTGTTAAATTTGTGTTAAATTGAAATTATAAATTTACTGTCCAACTGGTTGTTTTTATTTTATAGTCACCATTAGGTAGAAGGGGGAAATTCTAAATTATTATTATATAGGCATTCATAAGTCGGAAAAAATTCGAGTATTACAGCCTATATCCCCGAAGGGGTAGACAGAGGTGAACTAGCACCCACGTTTTGCCAATGTTAGGTCCGATGTAGCAGAGGTCGAGCCTATTGCCATTTATCGGGCACAAAAGTCGCAGTGCTTTGCTATTGGTAGGTGGTATAAGAGGAACGCTGCTGCCCATTCCTTATCACTGATTTATCCTTAGTCGTCTTGTACGACACCCACGGGAGAGATTTGGGGTGGTGGCAACTGTATTCTACTCTGCCGTCACCACGCGGCATAGAGTTAGATATAAAAATCCACTAATAGGATTTTAATACTTCGCCGACCCCAGATAAACTGAGCACTAAGCAGGAAGAAGAAGAAGTATTGGTGCATTTTTACTCGCCCATCTGTGGTAAATCTGTTTAATCTTAATGTTTCTTGCCTGTAGTAATTATGTATGTACTTACCCGAAACAAGTGGCAAACTCACTTATTTCGTTCATACGTAAGATTCGCCGGAAACTTGTGTAACTTTGAGATAATTCAGCGCACGTCTCAAGGGCGTAGTGTAGCTCCGCCGGTAGTCGGGATGAGCCCCACTTGTGCCTATAGACACAACGCTGTAGGCTCAACACGAGCGGTGGACTAAATCTATCTCCACCACTTGACAGCGCTTTGTCTCGGGATTTCGTGGGAGTTAGAGCAGGAGGAAAATAATTTCTTTTCCCCGAGGAGATTTTGTCCACGTGCTACGGGGGTTGGATGTTGTGAAGATTTCCAAGTTGCACATACGCACACTATAATTTATAATGGAGCAGTTATTGTATTACGTAAGCCGTGTGGTGTGGTGACGGCTGAGTAAAACACAATTGTCGCCACCCCTAATGTCGTATAACCCTATTAAGATATAGTGGCTATAAGGATATAAAGGATTAAAATATTAAAACAATGATAAGGAATAGGCAGCAGCGTTCCTGATAAGCCACCTAGCAAAAGTCTGCGGTTCGCGTGCCCGAAAATGGTAATAGATGTCAAACTATACCATCAATAAAATAAAGCCAAGTGAGCAATTGAATTTGAACTTAATGTAAGAGATTGAATAATGGTGTGTAATATGAGCTTTTAAATCAAATAAATGCTGATGACAATTTTTAAATATAGTTCATTATCATTATTGAAATGGACTGATAATTTATTTATATTTATAATACCTACTTCAAAATTTTTAAGTAGATAATTACTGATAAATATTTTAGACCGATATTTTCCGATTATGCAAAGGTGACATTTTCACTTTCATGACTACGTTAATCTTTAATTTTATACGATATTGGTAACATGGCATGACACAGAGATATTAAACGGGTTTTATTTTCGCCAACTAAAGCAACTGCGCGATTCATGCACAGATATTAAATTTCACCTGGGGATGATTTATTAAGCGCAGGGGAACAGCAATTTCCTTTCCGGAGCCGTTGCTATGGCAACTGTAGTACAAGCCGGCTCCGAAACATGGCGATGTCATCACAGTCTGATGAGCTAAGTAGTTGCTGATGGCACGTCTTCCTCCTCGCATGTAGTATAGGTACACTAAGGGCCGGTTTTTTGATGCATAGTTAACTTAACCAATTGTTAAAAAATGTAACTAATATTTAAATATCAGACTGATATTTAACACTTAAGGCCGGTTTTTTGATCCATAATTAACTCAACCAATTGTTAAAAACTGTTACTAATTGCTAAATATCAGTCTGATATGTAACCATTAGTAACAATTTTAGTAACTAATGTTACAAATGGATAAATATCAGTCTGATATTGTTAGTAATTGTTAAATATCAGTGATATTTAAAGATAAGTAAATTTTTTTAACAATTCAAATCAATTCAATCAAAAAACCAGCCCTTAGTAACAATATCCGACTGATATTCAACCATTAGTAACAATTTTTTACATTTGGTTGAGTTAACTTTGTATCAAAAAAACAGTCATAAATTATTGAGTAAAAAATTAGTAGAAGAGGAGCCCGGTGGCGCAATTCAGTTTGCGATCGCATAAACATAGCAATTTTCCCTAAGGCCAGTCATTGGACGGGACAAAAATTATCTGGAGCTCCTTGGTGTTTCGAAAGACACGCTAAGCCGTTGGTCCCGGCTGCATTTGCAGTGGTCAAAATCCACCAAACAGAACTGCGCCGCGGCGTGGCGGGTTATGCCAAAATACAAATTTGGTTATCATTCACTCCTTTTTTTTAGTTATCTATTATTACTGTTTTTATTGGTAAGGTTAGTGTGGTGATCACTTCAATACATTTTAAAATACGCATATTTATATTATATCATTTATTTCTTCACTAGATATAACAGAGGATTTAGTCATCTAATTAATTCGTGAATTAGATATAACTAGAACGCCGGTCCAGATGATCTTCCTGCTATCTTCCTTAAGAACTGTGCTGAGTCCATTGCATTGCCACTTCACATCTTGTTTAAGCGGTCTATTAAAGAAGGGGATTTCCTGTTAACTGGAAGCGTGCTTATATAACCCCCATACATAAGAAGGGTTCTCGTGCAGAGATTACAAATTATCAACCTATCTCAAAATTATGTACTGTCTCTAAATTAGTTGAAAGAATCGTGTATAATCAAGTATACCATTCCTTGTCACACGAGTTTAGCCTTTCACAACATGGTTTTTTAAGGGGTCGGTCCACGGTGACGAATCTTGTGCTCTTCAATGAATACGTGAGTAAGGCTATGGATAGTGGTCAGCAGGTGGATGTTATTTACATGGACTACAGCAAAGCTTTTGATCGTATTGATCACAATCGTCTAATATTAAAATTAGAAAGGGTCGGTATTAGTGGGGATTTACTGCGTTGGTTCGCTTCTTACGTGCGAAACCGATCACAAGCCGTTGTTGTCAACAACTACATCTCGGGTTGGTTGAATATCACAAACAGAACTGCAAATTCTAGACGCGACAGTTATTGCAATGCCAGGTTTAAATTTAAAATAGCTGCCTAAAATTGGACCGAGGGACTTATTTCACTTATTTTGTTTTTCTATTATTATTATTTCACATTAAATTATATATTTGCGATAACCTTATACGTAATTCGAAGAAAACACAAGCCATCTTCTACACAGTAATTATAATCCATCAGAAACACTTATAAAATAATCTCGATATATTATTCCGTATAATCTGAACTTATAACGTAACCTATTATCGTAAACAATTTCATCGATAATGCTTTTAAAGATAATTGATGAGTCAGACAGAAGCGTCATTGGCCATTAAGAACCCGAAATTAAAAATTGATCAGGACCAAATTAACATAATCAAGAGCATCCAGCCCATTGCAGAATCAAGATGGCCACATATAATTTGTAGGAGTAACTCAATGTTTTAGTGTGTGCCACTGTCACGTGTGTCTCAGAGTCAATACATACATACATAGATACATAAATCACGCCTATATCCCCGAAAGGGTAGATAGAGGTGAACTAGCACCCACGTTTCGCCAATTATGTTAGGTCCCGTGTAATACATGGCGACCCTATTGCCATGTATCGGGCATAAAAGTCGCAGTACATTGCTAAGTGGTATAAGAGGAACGCTGCTGCCCATTCCTTATCACTGATTTATCCTTAGTCGCCTTGTACGACACTCACGGGAGAGATTTGGGTGGTGGCGATTGTAACTTCTAGGAAAAGCTCTATGTAACGCTTCATGGAATCAAGTAAAAAAAAAGATTATCCCTATTTTGTACAGTAATAAAAAGGACATGAAACATGCACGTTACACGCGTTACTTAGTGAATTCCGAGGTTCCTAAAAGTGGTTTGGGCGGCGACAAACTACACGTCTGCCCTCAGAGAACCCTTGTTCTTTGTTGGAATTTAATGTCGCAGTAACAAGGTACGTAACGCCTACACTGATGAAAAAGCAAAACCCACCTGCTGCAGGGGAGTAGGCTTTATGAATAAAAAAATATAATTAAAGGAATTGAGTCATAACCTAAAGGGGTATGACTCCATTGCAACTTTCATTACATATTATTATTATTATTATTTTTATATATATTAAGGGATGTTTTGGCCGTGTGGTGACGGCAGAGTAGAATACAATTGTCACCACCCCAAACCTCTCCCGTGGGTGTCGTAGAAGGCGACTAAGGATAAATCAGTGATGAGGAATGGGCAGCAGCATTCCTCTTATACCTATCAACTAGCAAAGTACTGCGACTTTTGTGCCCGATAAATGGCAATAGGCTCGCCACCTATTACATGGGACCTAGCCTAATTGGCGAAGCGTGGGTGCTAGTTCACCTCTGCCTACCCCTTCGGGGATATTGGCGTGAATTATGTATGTATGTATATTAAGGGAAGACTAACAGCTATTAATACACACTAGTAGCATACAATAGGTAACAAACAGCTAATAAGAAGTCTCCACAAATAACTACAAAGTTACAAAAAAAAAACTCTGAGGAAAAAAGCACCCTTAGTGACACAATAAATACACTAAAAGTAGTAAAATTTAACTTTAAAATTTTAACTTAAATATGAATTAGACTGACTCAGCAATCGCCTGGTGTGAATCACATTTGTATTAAAAATGTCTATGTCAGAATTGTTAACAATCCTATTCATCTTACCGCTCGCCCGGCCTATAAACGCGTTCCGTCTGTAATTTGTTCCTGCATGCGGAATGCTCAATAAGTTGCAATGTCGCAATTGTTTGACTGGTGGGACCCTTAAAGATATTAGAGACAGCAATTCAGGACAGTCGGGATGACCACTTGTAATTTTTAACATAAATATAATATCAGCTATATCACGACGTTTAGAAAGAGTAAGAAGGTGATGCTTCTCACATAGCTCATGGTAATTTTCAGAGTTATATTTTTGATTGGTCGGAAACATAAGAATTTAATAAACTTACGTTGTATCCTTTCAATACGCGAGATATATGTATTATATCTTGGATTCCATACCTGAGACCCGTATTCTAAATGGCTTCGAACGAATGAGCAGTATAAAATTTTGAGAGTTTTAATTTGCTTAAAATCCTTTGATACGCGCATTATGAACCCCATAGATTTGGAAGCACGGGAAACTATATGATCGATGTGAGCATCAAATAAGAGCTTCGAGTCATGGTAAATGCCTAGATCCCGATTGCTAAACACCCTCTCCAGTATCACATTGCCCAGTCTGTAATTAAATTTTAATGTGTTACGTTTACGTCCAAATGTAATGACATTGCACTTCAAAGGGTTGAGATCAAGATGATTAACCAGACAGTAACCCTCAAGCCTAAGCAGATCCATTTGCAAGTGTTCAGCATCCAATGTGCAGAAAACAGTCGAAAAGATTTTCATATCGTCTGCGAAGCAAAGCAATTG